>JASANF010006427.1:0-30078 GCA_030248245.1 Trissonchulus sp. WLG1_4
AATACGCAAATAGCTGAAAATAACTCAACTGACATGCAAGATACTGCAGTCCTTATATAGTATTATAGAATGTTCGAGAAGACAAAAGAATGTTCTGGAACTTTCCAGCAACGAATGTTCTAGAATGTTCTAGGAATTTCTAGAGTTTCCAGAATGTTCTAATAGTAGCTTCTAGAAGCTTCGGGAATTTTAGCATTCCATAACAATTAGTAAATTGTATGTTACTGAGTAAATTAACCTTTCATGCGCACTAATCATTTCAGGCACCCCACGTGGTGGATGCCCAATCTGGGCTATGAAGCTTGGCTAGCTTATTCTAGTTAACTGATCTTTGAATTGTTTTTCAGAAATCGCATACCTTTGCATTTAGTGGCCTGCTGCCACACAACGAAACCTATGTTTGATTAAGCAGTGTGAAATTTGACTTTTTTCATCGCAAAAATAGTATTTTTTGATGGCCTCATTATGATATTTTATCGCAACTCTGGCAGTCAACTTTTTGTGCATCAGATACAGCGGATATTGTAGTTTTTTTCAAGCACCCAACTATGATAGGCGCACTGTTGCTGTGTTAATACTCTAGGGTGAGGTACATTACTATGCCCCCCTCTGCCCGTGTCATGTGACTTACTGCGGTGTCCCTTTATGGGCCCGTGGGGTGACTAGGTTTTCCGAAAAGGCGAATTATAGTAGCCCGTCACTTTATAACCTCTGACGCGGGAAGTCCTAGCTAGTGGGTCCGGTGGCAATGACTCCTAGCGGGGTTACCCACCACCCGGCGGGTGGTAACGGGTCATGCCGGCTAGAGCTAGATAGGGCTAGGTCAGGGGCTGGCGACCCTCAAATTGAAACCAAGCTGAATATTTATCCGTCTCGGGGGCGTGTCCAATGGTTGGATCCCACGGCCCCTGCCGGATGGACGGGAGAAGCGCATGGATAGATATGTCCTGCTTCCGGTTCTCCCGCCCGACCACTGAGGCGCCGCCGAAAATGGCCCCGCGGCTCAGAGGAAAGAACTGGGGCAAGCACTAGCGTCGTCTGCCCGTCACAAGCTGTGTATCTCTAGTCCGAGTCCTCACTTTCTGGTGGTGGCAGGGCAACACTGGTTTTCGGGCTCACACCTAAGGTTTTAGCACTGTGCCGAAAGGTTGCAAGGCCAGTGAGTCTGAGACTGGTCACAAGCGGTGCAAATGAGGATTCGGATGTCCTAGGATTCCGGGGCTCTCCGGGATGTCTTTTGATGCTGGTCCCCGAGAGTCATGACATATGATATCTCTTGAACATTCTAATAATTCTGCAACCGTTGAAGACGCTTTCGAAGGCTTTACATCTGAAGACCTTACGGCAGCGAACCAAAACTTAGCAGCCCACCGACGATTGCACCCAACGCTGCTTGATACGAAAAGACACACAACAGTTGGCTGCTGGAATGTGTTGTCAGCGCGAGAACGGTCCACGCAAGAAATGCTGGCCACTGATCTAGACATTATGAAGGTGGACGTGGCCTGCCTGGCAGAAGTAAGAATAGCCGGACAAGGAGTGATCGATATTAAGGGCCTAAACGGTAACTATAATCTGTACTACAGTGGGCATCCTTACGCAGCCACAGCCGGTGTGGGTATTGCCATCTCAGGGCGACTTGCAAGCGCAGTCACCGCTTGCGACTTCATCTCAGACAGACTAATGTGTGCCTACCTGAAACACCGATTTGGCACAATAGCACTGGTTGCTTGCTACGCTCCAACTGAGGTTGCTACAGAGGCGGACAAAGATGACTTCTACGACCAGCTGGGGACCCTATTGGCTAGCATCCCAAAATCCCACTTCCTTGTATTAGGTGGTGATTTTAACGCTGAGATTGGCTCCGATCGCTGTGGTTTCGAGTCAGTCAGGGGCCCTCACGGTAGCGGCCATCTCAATGACAATGGTTTAAGGCTGTGTTCTGTATCGCTGGAATTTGATCTACGTGTCATGAACTCATATTTCCAACACAAACCGGCTCACCATATTACTTGGTATAGCAACACTGGTCGAACAAGCAAAACACTTGATTACCTCCTAGTTCGCCGAAGATGGTCCTCTGCGGTAAACGATGTCAGAGTGAAAAGAGGGACCAGTCTGCCAACTGACCATGAACTAGTGAAGATGTCACTGAGACTGAAGCTGCGACTAAACTATTCACATTCGGCCACTAATACCAACAGCTTTCAATTACCATCTGGGGCAGACAATGTATCAGCCTTCAAACTTGATTTACGCAACCGTTTTCAAGCTCTCGCAGATCTACCAACTGATATCGATGCTGCATGGGAACAGGTACACGAAGTTCTGTCAAATACACTGTCTTCAAGACAAGTCGACCAAAACCGACCGAACCGTGCAAGCCTAAGATGCCTGAGTGCTCATACGCTACGACTAGCTGATCGAAAGCGAAAAGCAGGTACCAACAGCGAACGACGAGCATTGTCGAAATTAGTGCGTGCCAGCTTGCAACAGGAAACAGAGGCACACTGGGAAAATAAAGCCGTTGCTATGGAAGCAGCTTCGAGAAGAAACGACTCCAAACAGCTGTTCCAAATTCTACGATCCGCATGCAACCGCAAATCGGTTGTCAGTGAATTGCTAAAGAACGAAGCAGGTCAACCGATTTCATCGCAGCCAGAAAAGATCACACGTTGGCGCGATTACTTTTGTGAGCAGTTAAATAGTCCAAGTCCAGCTATCAGAAGTCCGGACCTCGAAGCAGCAGTAGCAAGGGCAAGCGTCAATGAAACCATTAGCTGCACACCTCCCACACAGGAAGAAATCCGCAAAGCCATAGAACATATGAAATTGGGAAAGGCTCCAGGACACGACGGACTCAGTGCTGAGTTTCTGAAGTTGGCAGAAGAAGAACTTAGTCCTATACTGACCCGACTTGGACATATTGCTTGGGAAAACAGACGCTTCCCGAAATCATGGCAGACAGGCATCATCACTCCTGTTCACAAAAAAGGTGACGCTGCAGTGTGTGATAATTATCGCGCCATCACTTTGTTGCCAGTACTTGGTAAAGTGCTCTCGCACATATTGCTGAACAGACTGAAGCCAGTGCTAGAGAACGTGTCAAGAGAGCAACAAGCTGGATTTAGATCAGGACGAAGTACAGTCGACCATATCTTCTGCTTAAGACAAATTTTGGAGCGAAGAAATCGATACGCAAAGGACACAGCAGTGGCATTTCTGGATTTCAAGTCAGCGTTTGATAGCATTGACAGGCCAACTCTGTGGAAGTTGCTGAGAATCACCGGTATACCATCGCAATATGTTGATATAATCCAAACAATGTACGATGATTCTACCTGCCGAGTGAAGGTATATGGCGTATTAAGTGAATCCTTCAGTGTAAAAACAGGAGTGCGGCAGGGAGATGTTGTGTCACCGGTACTCTTCCTAAGAATCATCGACTGGGTCATGTCAAGGTCAGTTTTGCCAACGGAGGGAGTACCCATCAGTGATCAACTTGTTATCGGTGACTTAGAATACGCTGATGATGTCGCCATTTTAGCCAGCAGTGCGCCAGCGCTAGCTGCAATGGCACAACGAATTTCCGATCAAGCTACGCTAACAGGTCTGAAATTGAATTTACAAAAGTGTAAAGCCATCGGATCCAGCGCCTTCGACCCACCACTGCTGCTGCGCAACACAGTGATTGAACAAGTTGCCTACTTTCAATATCTTGGCAGCGCTATTAGCCCCAACGGATCCGCTGGGCCTGAAATTTCTCAACGAATAGGCAAGGCTTCGGCGGCGTTCCGACAGCTGTGGCGCCCTCTGTGGCGTCGTCGCTCGGTGTCTCTCAGCACCAAATTGTGTATATTCGACGCAATGGTGATCACTGTTCTGTTGTATGCTGTAGAGACGTTGCCGTTAAGATCTATAGATGTGGCCAGGCTCGAAGTATTTGAGAGAAGGTGCCTCAGAAAAATACTACGCATCAAATCATCCGACAGAATCTCAAATGAAGATCTTATGCACAGAGCTTTAACGAGAAACCCAGTTTCATGTGTCATTATCACCCGTCGACTGAAACTACTGGGTCATATTAGTAGAATGCCGGCTGAACGTCTTCCATACCGTGTTTTCTATTCCACTCCACCCAGGCATTGGATACGCCGTCGGGGTGGCCAAAAGAAAATATGGGATGATGTTGTTCGACAAGACACACGAGATCTAGTGCGTCCATACATTCATGGCCACTACAAATGGGAGTCAATCATCCAAGATCTAGCCAGTGACCGAAACCAGTGGCGCCAGATTACCAGAGAATTGGGAACTGGGCCAGGGCCACCAATGGCAGGATCTGCCGCACGGTGATTAAGTCAAGTAAGTCAAGACTATGCCTGAGCGATGGCATAGTTTTTTCAAATTCTCAACTTTGAGCTCATATATAGACCCTTAATCGCCTAATTATGTTTTGTTCACCATTAAGTTCTCTATCGAATGGTGGTTTCACGAACTCTCTACGACGCACATAGCTCGAGCAATGGCCAAAAAACTGGAAGGTATTAAAGTCTGGCTGCCTAAAGCAGGGGTTTATTTTCAAAAAATAGTGAGCAAAATTGAGCAAAATTTTCATTTCAGTGAGCAAAATTTCAGGTCGGTGAGCAAATCGTAAATTTGCTAGTTTACATTTTATACTTGGTTATTTACGTAATTAACTTGAATTTTAAATTAACTTTTAATAAAAAGTAATTCTATTACATAGCTACATACATATTAATAGCTGTGTCGGTTTGTCGGTACGTATCAAAGCACAATGTTCTACAAATAGAATTTATAAAAGAATCAAATAATGAATTCTGTTAAACGAGCCCGTTTAACTTAAACGGGCTTTGTGAATCACGTTTAGACTCGGTCTAAACGTTAGTTTAAGTTAGACAAGGTTTCAATTGAAATAGACCATAAAAATCAGCTGACACACACTAATCATATCAATCTCTGTGAATCATGTTTAACTTAGACCAACGTTTTAGACTGCGTTTAAACGCAGTCTAACTTAGACTGCGTTTAAACGCGCTTTGTGAATCCCACCCTATAGCTCTGCAATGGCTAACTAGTTAATTAGATAGCACTATGCACAACAGATAGGGCTATCCAACGACGTATTGATCATCCTAATCACCCAAGTATTACTTGAGATAATTAATTTTTAGTGGTATTTTTTGACGTATTTTTCACCTATTGTACGCGGAAGTGCCTTTAAAACTAGTTTAAAACTACCTTTCGCTACGCTGCATAGGGCTAAAAAATGACAATTTTTCGAATATTTTGCGTTAGCCTGGGTAGTTGGTTAGTTGTACCCCTAAAATTTTTACGTAATTGAATGCACAAATCTATTACCTATTTGATGATATAAAAATAAAGTTGGTACCCCTAGTATTATTGGAGTTACACAGCATTAAGTAAAAAGGGAGAGTCGAAGTTTAGCCGGTAAAATTTTAGTTTATCACATAAAGATAGGGGTATGGTTTTACTTAAGACACTGTAGCTCTGCAACGGCTGGAAAGATTCACTAGTTAATTAGATAGCACTATGACCAACATATAGGGCTATCCAATGACGTATTGATCATCTTAATCACCCAAGTATTACTTGACATAATTAATTTTTAGTGGTATTTTTGACGTATTTTTCACCTATTGTACGCGGAAGTTACAAAAACCACTAGGCCCTTAGGTAATTTTCATATGTTTAGTAACCTTATTTCACTACTACGAAACCTATCTAAGTGATGTTTCACCAGAGGATTTGCCTCATATACTTTTAGTGACACCCCTACATATTTGATAGAATTACTTATTGACTAAGAATGTGCCTGCGAATGGTGCATAGGGATTAGCCCTTTCTCTTAGTCAATAAGTAATTCTATTGCCACCAACAATTTTTCCTGCTATTTTCTTTTACTGTCTTATCAACTTTTTTCATCAAGTTCTTGAAACTCTATTTTTTTTTCTAACACTGATGTACGTACTCAGCTTCCCTAAGGTATTCATACAGAAATAAAACTCGGAAAAATTTTATTGACACAAACTACAGTAAGACATTTATTTTTTATATTACATATAATACATAAAAACAACACTTTTTATTTTATTCAATATCATTACATAAACATGCATATATGTACGTACAGACATAAAAAATGACCTTGAAACATACAGGCCAGCAACACGCACCTACGATCCCCACCCAATTCGCACGATCCCCACCCAATCCCCACCCTACAATCCCCACCCAATCCGGTGTGAGATGCTGCCTATATACTACTGGCGTTGTTTCCATTGAATTAAACGTGCGCATGGATCATAGCCTCACAACGAGATCGCTACACTAGCACCTCAGGAATTAACTAAATTTTGTTCATAATTTTTATGTATTGTCATGTTATGTTATGATAATTTTATTAACTCAAAATACACAAAACATTAATTTTAACTTGTCTTCGTGTGACTAAAAGAACAGATCGACATAAATACAGCGCAGACAACTTTTAAATAATATTGCCTGTTGTGTATTCCATGACGGCTGTATACCATCACGGCTGCATATCATGACGGCTGAAATTCGAGATACATTTTGTTGTATATATACTATTACGACTTTTTTGTATATCATCACGGCTGAAATTGGGGCAAGTGGTCAGTTTGTATATATACCAATGACGGCTGTACACCATCACGGCTGTATTACTATCACGACGCACCCCGATATTTTGCCTCCCTGCATGGAAATTTTGGAAAGGGATACTAGGGTCTCGGGGCAATAAAAACTGTAACCTGAGAGTAAAAATAGATTGTGTTCATTAAGAGTACATAATAGGATTATCCATACTTAGTGAAATTCTGAAAAAATTATTGAAGGAAAGGGCTAAGCTTTAGGTAAGTCCCGTATTTCAATTAGGTAGGTATAAGTATTTATCTAAATATGTGTTCCTAAATTTAATCAGCCGGTAGATGTCGCGTGTAAGCGTGCACGAGCACGAGATTTTACCCTCCCACCCCTAGGCGCTATTTGCACTATTTGCGCTATTATAGTTCCTAGCTCAAAAACGCCAGCCCCCCCACCCCTAGGCGCTATTTGCGCTATATGCGCTACTATAGTTGCAAGCACGGAAAGTTCTTGGCCGCCATGGGAAGGAAGGGCATGCAAATTTAGGATATATTCTAGTAACATATCCGACCAAATTCGATACCATTTTTGCTCGTTTAATCGCCAAACATAAAAAATGCATTTTGTTGTCCAAAATCGTTTTTTTACATTTTTTGAGTAGAGCATCTTAATAGAAATTAATTTTTATCAAGAAACTTTACTATTTGAAAATTTATATTTTTCACGATATGCCCCCTGAAACATGTAGAGCTATAATTTGCATTTTTCAGAATCCGCCTGCTAAAAACATTTTTTACAAATTTATAGTTCGAGAAAAATATATATGTATTAATAAGAAATAGTAATTTAAAATAAATCTATAATCGGATTTTATAAATACCAAATGGAAATGCCAACAAATAACGAATTCCGGATCCACATCAAGCAGGGAGCGCACGCTTCGAGCCAAAGCAGAACTTTAGCACAAAAGTTGCTAAACGCTAAGTTTAGTATAACACTAATTTTTAAGCGTTTATTTTGTGAATAAAAGTTTAGTACAAATTAAGCGCTAACACTTAGCAAACGCTTAGCGTTAGTATGTGAATAACTCTTAGTATGTGAATTCGGGCCAGAAAATCCAAAAAATATACTTTCAAGATTCATAGATAGCAAGCTAACGCCACAGACACCGCAGTAAAGTTAGAAAGTTATTGGCAAGCTTGCAAAAACAAAATCAAAGTTTTATTTTATTCATTAAAAATTTATTAAGAATTTTGACCACCTGAAGTCTTTGAGCACAGCAAGCATTTTGAACGGGTCATACTTATTGTGTGGAACTTCAGCTTGTCCAGCATCTTTCGTGTCAATTTCTGTCGGGGAATCTTTTTTTTCTGACATCTAAAATTAAATTTTTTTATTGTCCTCCTAGTAATCATACAAAGACACTGCGATGAGTCATGTGATGACCCAAAACAGGCTCTGGCTGATGTCAGTACGTACTCTTGGTTTGACTGACCCCTGTTTGGCACCGTCACTCGTTCAAGGGCCTGTAACTAACATAAGTTCTGCAAACCTTATGACTGTACCAACGAATCACTAGGTTCAGTGCTTACAATTGTTACAGTTGTAAAACTTGCAAAACGGAGAAACAGACTTATGGCTGAAAACTTTACCGGTTGATCCGGTGTCACAGTGTAAATTTACAAATTGCGCCGGTGGAAATTGACAAGGACACGTACAAGTATAAACCGAGCTTAATAACTATACAGTTAATTAAGGGAGAAAATTTGCATTAAATAGGTAATTTGAATGTTCTGAACTTTTTTTGATCGAGTCTAAGATTAAGTCGTATACTTTTATAAGAATTACCTAAGAAGAAATAAAACAGCAATACAGCAGCTTGAAGGTGTAACAAACAAACTGAAACTTTAATGCGAAACTGATACGACAAGGCGTATCGGTGAACTTTACAAATCAGATTAACTTAAATCTGAGCAGATTGTGTTCTTAATTTTACTGTCTGAAGAATATACGGCTGTAGAAACTTGACAGTCAAAATTGAAATTTTGTCCGAACTTTAACCTTCGAGTTCTCAGCCCACAAACGTGCTAGAAGCTCAGCAATACCTGGAAACGCTTCGTCTAGGTGTGTAAATTTTAAAAATAGCAAACTCTCGCCAAAAAATTTACTATTAAGGAAGTTACAGTTGTTTTAGTACAGCCGGTTTGGTGCTTGTTAACAGAAAAGTTTCTAAGTCTAATTCTCCGGCCAAGGCTGAGCGCAAGGCAAATTTAGTTTAAAGTTGAAATTTCCTGCCTACATATGTATCAGGTGATTTTTGCACACGCTAAAGATGTAAGACGAACTCAAGAGTCAAGACTAAGTCTAGACCTAGTCTCCGGAGACTAACGTTAAACGATATTCTGAAAGGTAGTCATAGTTGAGTCTTGAAAATTACACTGAAATACTGTTTCTAATAGTTTCTACAGTTATAAAAACTTGTTTCAAACTGTTGGCTGTACTCCAATACTTTCAAGCTATGTAAAAAACATTTTTCAGTATACCAATGATAAGTTGGAACAAAAATTTTTGAAAATTTTTTTCACAATATTGAGTAGTAAGACGCAAGCTAACACATCCTAAACCATAAGTATTGCTACCTATAGCTTAAATTTGCAATTTTTCGTGGTTATCTCATTTCACAAAAACCTTGTTAAAATTGCTTAAAAAAGCTTGAGAATATACACATGATCGTTGACAACCCTCATCAGGCATTAACTTTTCAAAAAAATTATAATAAGTGCTGAAATAAGGCTTAGACTAGCCTTAGACTAGCTGAAGGGCATGTCTTAATTTTCAATGGAAAACCAAGACTAACCTAAGACTGACGTTCTTTAATCTTTATTTAAAAATACCGATTAGTATTTTTAGAACATCGTAATGAAAAATTCTACACGTATTAGGTACATACGAATTCCAAAGGGTGTTCTGACACGTTAGTCTTAAAAGTGTTAGTCTAGCGGTTTAGACATAATCTGGACTGAGTCTCCGGAGACTGCATTTATGCATTCCACCTACGTTTCAACTTAAGTTTAACAAATAATTTATCAAATATCGCTCATATCAAGAGTACTACATAATAGGAAAGTGACGACCAAAAAATTTTTCCAAAAATGCTCCAAAACACATTTTGAATGTAAAAAAGTGAAAAATTGAAAATTTTTTGTTCGTCACTTTCCGGCCACCGTTCGTCACTTTCCGGCCACTGTTCGTCATTTTTCGCGAACGACGAAGCTTGTCGTACGCCGACGAACAGGGAACTTTTTTACGCGCAATACTGTAGGCAGGAAATTTCCACTTTAAACTAAATTTGCCTTGCGCTCAGCCTTGGCCAGAGAACTAGACTTAGAAACTTTTCTGTTAACAAGCGAAAAACCGGCTGTACTAAAACGACTGTAACTTCCTTAATACTAAAATTTTTCGCGAGATTTTGCTATTTTTGAAATGTATACACCCAGACAAAGCGTTTCCAGGTATTGCGCAGTTTCTAGCACATCTGTGGGCTGAGAAATTGAAGGTTAAAGTTCAGGCAAAATTTCAATTTTGACTCAAATTTCTACAATACTTTGCGAAAAAAGTTCCCTGTTCGTCGGCGTACGACGAGCTTCGTCGTTCGCGAAAAGTGACGAACGGTGGCCGGAAAGTGACGAACAAATAATTTTTCCAAAAATGCTCCAAAACACATTTTCAATGTAAAAAAGTGAAAAATTGAAAATTTTTTGTTCGTCACTTTCCGGCCACCGTTCGTCACTTTCCGGCCACTGTTCGTCATTTTTCGCGAGCGACGAAGCTCGTCGTACGCCGACAAACAGGGAACTTTTTTACGCGCAGTACTGTATGTTGTAACCTAATGTAAGTGGCAAAAATCACACCTGTGTTGTGTATGTTTGAAAAGAGACAGTGATGACTGATCTGATGAAGATTTGTACATGCATATTCTTGAAAAAATATTGAAAAACTCACTTTGGGTAAATCAAATTCTCGGCAAAAATTATTGATACTGGATTAGAAAAGAAAAGACAAACGCCTGTCGCCTATCCAAATAGATAACTATATAAAAGGAAGCACAATGCTGAAGGTGGTGAACGCAAAAAATGCTCAAAGATAATAGATTCAACAATAGGCAGTGTAAACAAAATCAAAATCGCTATAAAACGGGTAGCAACTTTTGATAGACATTAGCTTAAATGGAAGCATTGACACGACACGATAAGTGTGCCAGTTTGATTGGCGAAAACATGACGTCAGTAGCATGCCGCATGTGATGAGTAGGTATGGTTTAGTGTCAAAAAACAGATCTAGTTACATAAATCTGGCTAATAGCTTGAAATTAACACAAATGATACATTTCAATGAATTGTGGTACTGATTGTACCCTACTATGGGTGATGACTGCACGGTGACACCAACTGATTGACGTAGCTTGGTTTGGACTTTTGGATCATTTTATGAATGGATTTCATCAAAACAATCCTACAACAACCAGTGTCACATTTCAGACAACTTGGCTCCGTTTCATATTTTCAGACTTCAGAGTAGGACACAACAGAACAAGCAGCAATTTTATGCAAAATTTATAGAGTTTTGATCCATGGCCACAGCAGAATTATTTCAGTCATGACCAACATTATGTAATATGTAGTAATTTTCAGTGCAACATGTAATCGGTAGAATAGACATCAGCTGGGAGAAGTCCCTTCAAAAGAAGGTTAACCTGTCGCTCACACTTTTTCAACTTTCATATAGGTTTTTTTGTATTTTTGTAAATCTGTTTGTAAATTTTACGTGGAATAAAGTTAAATAATATGTGAAAAAGGATTTTCCTATTTGTGTAAAAAAAGGTGTAGAGGATCGAGCCTGGGACTTTTGTGTGGACTTGGAGATTGCTAAACCCTGCATCCCAACCACCAAGTCTTGTAGCCCTAAATATTCTTCTTATTAAGCCCTTATGTTTCCTTTAAACAACGCAGACAAAACTCGACCGGCACCTTATTCACGTGGCCAACCCGATACCATACTTTAACGTAGTCCTAAAAGTATTTTATATACCTATATACCTCATTCAAATCACACACATGGGGGTGGGATTCACAAAGCCTATTTAAGGTGGCGCTCAGGGGAACCGACTTTGGCGTTTAATATTTTTCAGCGACATTTTTGACCATAATGTCTTGAAGGAAAGTTGTTCAAAAAGAAAATAGCTTTCATTTGATGTGCATACTGTGATAAAGAAATTTTTTTAAATTTTTTGGACAATTTTGTAGCCGTAGCAAAAAAATTTTTGTTTCTATATAAAATGATTACTCATATCATTGAAATATGCGGTTTCTTAGCTTTAAATTGATGTATTAAACTTAAGCATACGTTGAAGTTTTGCTGAGTTATTTAGCCGTGAAAATAGCAAATCCAAAATGAAAAACCTACAAAGCTGATAAATCTTCGAAAATGTCAAATGTTTGATTTAATGTCTTAAACAATTGAGTATGGCTTTTTGTAACTTTTTCAACGGAAATATGCAGTCCTAGGAAAGGTCTAATTTTTAAAAAAGTGAAACGTGTGGGCAAACCTTACATTTTTGCGTAGCGAAATCGACTACTTTTTTTGGACCTGGGTCCCAGCTGCCGTTTGCGATTGAGTTGAAAATTTGCACAATGAAAGAAAGAATATAAATGCAGACGTGAAAGTTTTTCGATTTTCAAATTTTGGCCCGCAGCACTTTTTGTAGCCGCTCAAACACGACTGATTTTTGAAAAATCGATTTTTTGCAAAATCAAAAATAAAAATGAAAAATCGAAGATCAATCACGTCTAGATTTTTGAGAGATCTTTCTATTGATACCAAGATCATCAAAATCGGTTGAAGTTTCGCTGAGCTAGGTCAAAAACAAAATTAGTGTGAATAGGAAATTCGACATGGTCATAAAATTTGATACATTCACATTAAAGTGCTGAACTGTATTGTAAATAGGTTTTTTTGTTGTCTCTTTGATATACAATTAAAGTGGTATTGCTATTTATTGCATGCGCTGAGTGCCAAACATGAGTTTTGTTGCTGAGCGCTACCTTAAGGGGGCGCTCCGGGAATCGGGGGTTACATCGAAAATTGGCAACAAAGTTGGCAAATGTCAAACTTTACTATACATATATGTAGTATGGCACAAAAGAACACTGGAGGCAAAATTTCAAATCACGTGATCATGTCACGTGACTCTCAGAGCACCAAACGTGAGTGAATTTTCGGCAAACTATAACTCTGCTTATACTTTGCGTATAGTCACACTTTACGTACCAAAATGTAGCTTATGTGTTTCTCTAGTTGAACATTATTTTGGTTTTTAACATTTATGTCGGATTTGGATAAAAAATGTCATTATGTGTTTTCGAAGTCGAACTCTGAGCAATAAAATTCATATAAAAAAATTTCTAGGCTTTATTTTAAAAAACCAAAAAATTGTTCAACTGCGCAGTGCCTAAGACTATAATTGTGCAAATTTTTGTAGAAAAATATCTTACCAGCATTTTATAATCGAATGCCGAAAAACTGGTATTGTATTCACAGAGCCTATATTTGAGTCTGCTGCTTCTGAAAATGGTTTCTTGTGCAATTTTTTTGCTCAGAACGCAATAAAATTGTTTTAATTTTTCATTACGACTAATAAAATTTACGTATCGTCTGTTTGGAAAACCTCAAAAAGTGTTGATGCACTGGCTTAACTAGCTGAATTTGTGTAAAAGTCGAATAAAATCAGCAAATTGTCCAATTTTTTCCAAATTTTTTGCTATGGAGATATGCGCGTCAAAATATCAGAAATAGTATTTTGGGCAACTTTTCTTCAAGAATGATAGGTCATTTTGGCTGTTTTTAAAAAATACGGCCCAAATCCTTGATTCCCGGAGCGCCCCCTTAACTTAGACTCGGTCTAAGTCTTAGACTGCGTTTAAACGCAGTCTCCCTAATTCAGCGTGCAAAAAATCGCGTGATCGTAACGAATTCTGCACACAAACTTTCAAATATAGAGCGCGTTTTTCTAGAACATGATTCACAAAGGCTGTTTAACTTAAACGCAGTCTAAATCAGCCTGATTTTCTAATAGAAACTTAGACCTGCCTATACGGCCGTCCAAGCTATGTTTAAGTTAATTATCTTCGTTAACTGACATTCTAAAAACTTTTGAAGAGCCACCAGTACTTTACTTAGCTATTTCTAACTTATCATTGATGTTTCGGACCTATTTTTTGCTATTCTAGAAAACCATTTTAATCTGGCTAAATTGTTTTAAACGGTTAAAACTGTCTCATAAATTCATAAGTTGGACCCAGACATGGTTTAAGGTATGCAAAAGTAAGATAAAGCTAGATTTTGTCACGTTTCGTAAATGAGGTCGTAAATGATGCTACGGTAATTTTAACAGCTTACAAAATGCTTAAAATAGTGCTTTAAGGTCTATTTCAGTAATTTTCAGAACCCTAGACTAAACATAGCACTTTTTTTAAAAGGCCAAATGTTTTAATTTGTGTTAAAAATTAAGTAAAATTACCTAAATGCAACATTTAACAACTTAATGGGCAGGTACTTACACACAAAAACGATTTGCTTATGTAAAAAAACTATTTTCAGAGTTAGGTAAACGAGCGTTTAGTTAAACAAGGTCTAAACGGGGTCTGTGAATCAGACTTACACTGCGTTTAAACGAGCGTTTAGCTAAACGCTCGTTACGAAATGTTCTAAGCGTCTTTACCATTGCAATAGAATAAGGTGATAGAACGACATAGAACAATCGTAATGAAAATACACACAAATTTCGTGAATCATGATTATCTTAGACCAACGTTTTAGACTGCGTTTAAACGCAGTCTAACGTAGACTGCGTTTAAACGCGCTTTGTGAATCCAACCAATGGTTTCCTGATTTACCTGCAAGGATAGGGTTTGCCAACCTCCTACGAAGAGGCGTGGATCCACACCAATATATTACCCACGAAGGATTGCACCTGCACAGTTCACACACACCTGACCCGACTCTTTCCCCCAATCCATCCCACATTTCGTTCCCCAATTAAAAAAACAGCTGGCTGACAGCTCCCCCCGTTTCCTAAGCTTTATATGTGACTTAAACAGAAACACGCACACAAATTTGCCACAGCGAATACATTAAGACGTGCAATTTACATAGGGCAAAACAAATGTAAGTCCTGTCGATACTGAGGCAGCGACAAGAAAAAGCTGATTATACTGATTCGTCAAGATTATTTCCGGCGACCCTTAAATTTATCAGTATCACTGGGGAAAAATGCAGCGGGGCAAATTTCCAGTTCGGCAAAAACTATACCTAAACTGAGGAAAGTTTGCACTGCGGCGCGACAAATATAGCAGATGCAATGAAGCTTACCTATTTTTAAAACTTGATTGGAGTTTGGAGCACTTTTTTCTACCGCTGAAACAAATTTCGAAAAACTTTTTGGAAAATCAAAGGCCTAACCGAACATAGAAAATCGTTGAGTCATTCATAATTATCAGATTGCTAGCAAGATTCGTTGAATCAGTTTTTATCTTATGCGCATATATATATATATATATATATATATATATATATATATATATATATATATATATATATATATATATATATATATATATATATATATATATATATACATATATATATACATACACACACACACACACACAACTACATACTTAATCAAAAATTGCGGTCCTTGTGACCTCAACGCCTTGGAAAAGTTTTGTGTAAACCCCCCAACTGTTAGATGTGAACCAACTGAACTACACAGACTTGTCAGCAACACAACTGTACAACAGCTTTTAATAGTAATGGTCTGATACAGAAGTTAGTAGCTAAAAGTAGTAGTAGCTGATTTCTCAAACAGTGAAGTGTTGAGCTGCCTAAAGTTAATATTTAAGTCTTCACAACACTCCCACTCAGCGAAACACTGAAAATGTTAGATAAGTTTCTAAGTTCTTCAAACTTTTGCTTCGGTAACGCTTTTGTCAGCATATCAGCTATCATCTTATCGGTAGGGCAGTATACGATGACTAACTCTTGACTTGTGACTTTTTCTCTCAAAAAATGATGCTTGATATCTATATGCTTGGTTCGTGAATGGGTCGTTGTACTCTTAGACAAGAAGATACACCCTTGGTTGTCTTCGTAGAGTGTCGTCGGATTAGTTTGCGGAAACCCAAAATCTTTCAGCAGATGACGTAGCCACACTGCTTCTTGGGCAGCACCAGACGCTGCCACATATTCGGCCTCCGTAGATGACAAAGACACCGTTGTCTGACGCTTGCTAGACCAGCTTACTGGGCAGTCGTTTAGGAAAAAGATGTATCCCGATGTAGACTTACGGGTGCTTGTATCTCCAGCCCAATCGGCATCGACGTAACCAAACAAAGTTACTGGTTTACTTTTTACCTTTGTAAATTTCAGACCAAAGTGGGAGGTTCCTTTCAGATAGCGGAAAACATGCTTGATGGCCTTCCAGTGACTTTCACCAGGAGCACACATGTGCTGGCTCAAAACTCCCACTGCAGCCGCCAGATCTGGCCTTGTTGCAATTGCAGCGTGCATCAGCGAACCTACCGCAGACTGATACTCCGACTTGTTAACGGTTGCAGAATCTTGCTTTTCCAACTTGAGACCAGTTTCCATTGGAGTGCTGACTGGTTTGCAGTCCAACATCTTGAATTTTTCCAGAATTTGCTTGAGGTACTTTGATTGGTAAAGCCACAATTCACCACTTATTTGATCATAGAGAACTTGAATACCCAAAACGTAGTGAATCGGGCCTAAGTCTTTCATTTTAAATTTTGACATCAGCTCCGTTTTTGCTTTGTCAAGGGACAATTTGCAAGAGCTGGCTACTACAAGATCGTCGACATAGAGTGACAACAGGATGATTTCGGATTCTTTGTTAGATACGTAAATGCATCCATCTGCGTTGCTTTTTGTGTAACCTAGGCCCAGAAGAAAATCATCTATTGCTAAATTCCAGCAACGCGGCGCCTGCTTTAATCCATAGAGACTTTTCTTTAATTTGCATACAAGGTGTTCTTTTCCCGCTTCTACATACCCCTCCGGCTGGGACATATACACCTCTTCTTCCAGTCTGCCATTTAGAAATGCGGTTTCGACGTCCAGCTGGTGAATTTCCATTTTAGTCTGGACTGCAATAGCCAGCAAACAGCGAATGGAGTTGTACTTTGCCACTGGAGAAAAGGTTTCTGTATAATCTATACCAGCTTCCTGAGTATATCCGCGCGCAACCAGTCTGGCTTTGAACCTATCAATAGATCCATCAGCCTTGTACTTCACTTTAAATATCCATTTACAACTGATAAGCTTTCTTCCTTCGGGAAATTCTGCCAGTTCCCAGGTTCCGTGCTTCATGAGAGAGTTATACTCTGAATCAGTTGCGGCTTTCCATTTTTCTGCGAGTGGACTCTCAAAGGCTTCTTTGACAGACGTAGGCTCTTCAATCAAATCGGTTGCATTGGCCATTTCTTGTGAACTGTTAGTTTGATTCTGCTTTTCTTGTATCCGTTGGGAACGCCTTGGCCGTACTGTTCGAAGTGAAGTTTCTTCTTTAGTGCCTGCTTTGTCTGCTTCACTTTCATGGTCGACGGTCATTTCCGAGGCTCTTTCCAAGAAAACTGCATCACGGCTGAAAAAGACTTTGTTGTCTTCCTCACGGATAAACTTGTAGCCTTTGACTCTGTCAGAATATCCGATGAACTTGCACTTTATAGCTTTTGGATCCAACTTGTGTCTTGACTCTTTTGGAATATGCACAAATGCTGAACAGCCAAATACACGCAGATGGTTGATTGTCGGTTCTTTGTCAAACCAAATCTTATAAGGCGAACCTTCAACTGCTTTTGTTGTACATCGATTTCTGAGGTACACAGCGGTAGAAATAGCTTCTGCCCAGTACTGGTTAGGCAGTCCAGCTTGAATGAGCATGCATCGAGCCATTTCAACTACAGTTCTGTTCATTCTTTCTGCGATTCCATTCTGTTGCGGACAATGCGGAACTGTCGTCTGGTGAGCTATTCCTTTGGCTACACAAAATGAAGAGAATTCTTGGGACACATACTCTCCTCCATTATCGCTTCTCAGAACTTTGATGCACTTTCCCCTTGAATTGGTGACTTCAGCCTCATATTCCTTGAATTTTTCCAACACTTGACTTTTTCGCCGCAAAAAATAGACATATGCATACCGTGAGTGATCGTCGATAAATGTGACGAAGTATTTTGCCTTACCACACGACGCCGTCTTCATAGGCCCACAGACGTCACTGTGGACAATGTGCAGCAAATCCGAACTGGTCTTCTCAGCATGTTTTGGAAACGGCATTCGTTGTAATTTGCCCTGAATACACGGCTCACATATTCCGATTCTGCCGATACAGCTTACAGAATTCTTTCGGAGGACTTTCTCTACTTCAGACATGCAAACATGTCCTAGCCTCTGATGCCATAACTCGCTACACGCTTTGTCAGCCTCTGCAGCCAAGGCAAACCCATTACCACTATGCAAGTTGACAGTAACTTTACATTTCAACTGATACAGGTTTCCCACCCCATCAGCTTCCGCAAGGACTTTGCCTGTTTTGTTTTTTATCAAGCACTTAGTAACACCAAATTGTACCACTCTGTTGTGTTTCGCTGCTGAGTTAACCGAGAAAAGATTTTTTGACAGATTAGGCACATAGACAACATGCGTCAGCGTCGCCTTGTGACTGTTGTCACCAGCATACAGCAACATATCAACAGTACCTGAACCAGGTGCCTCAACAGTGTGATTATCTCCCAATGCTACCTGGACAGGATTAGTGAATTCTTTATAGTCCCGAATCCACTCTTTTCTGCATGTCATGTGACTGGAAGCTCCAGAGTCGACCAACCATACGTCGGCTTGATTGACTGGGGCGATGTTGTTACAGACTTCCATGTCTTTTCTCGGTTCGGCAACAAACAGTTGCTCATCTTCAAAAGCAGCGTCAAAGCCTTCAGTCACAGCCCGATTGGCTTGACCTCTGGACCTTCTATTAAAATCTGCAGCTTTCTTTCTGCATTCGCGTGCCCAGTGCCCTGGTTTACCGCAGTAGTTACAATTCCCTTGTCTACTTGGCTTGCCTTTAGGTCTTGGGCCACCGACTTTATTTCCAGATGACAGCAGTGCTTCTTCCATTGACGACTTTACTGAATCTTGCTCTCGACGTTTTTCTTCCTCGTGAAGTAGACGAGCTGTAACAAATTCAAGCGAAAGATCGTCTGCTCTAGACTCTAACGCTGTGATCAGATTAGAGTAAGAGTCAGGTAAGCTACACAGTAGGGTCGTCACGACATCGTCTTCACTGACTTTTGCATCAATCGATTCCATTTGGTCGGCCAGAGTCTTCACTTTATTGATATGCGTGATCATGTCGTCACTTTCAGCCATTGTCATCGTGAAAAATTTCTTGCGTAGGTACAGTTTGTTGGCCAAACTCTTCTTTTCGTAGTGATTCTGAAGCTTCTGCCATGCGTCTTTGGCATCAGTTGCGGACCTTACAAGCATCAGCTGTGCATCGTCCAAGGCTAAGCAAATTGTAGCTAGAGCCTTTCTTTCTCTTTTGTGAAAGTCTCTTTCAGCTACTCTGGATGGATTGGCAGGCAATTCTTCCGATCCGTCCACGAATCCCCAAAGACTCTTTTCTTCAAGAACCATCTGCATTTTGAATTTCCAAAGATGAAAATTCTGCCCGTTGAACTTTGTGATCTTCTCAGATCTATCTGACTCAGTACTGGCAGTCGCAGGCATCCTGGGCCCATAACCTGTTAGATGTGGACCAACTGAACTACACAGACTTGTCAGCAACACAACTGTACAACAGCTTTTAATAGTAATGGTCTGATACAGAAGTTAGTAGCTAAAAGTAGTAGTAGCTGATTTCTCAAACAGTGAAGTGTTGAGCTGCCTAAAGTTAATATTTAAGTCTTCACAACAAGAAAAAAAGCTGAAAATTTTGTGGTAGCTGAGTCAGTCGGGTAATAGTTTTTCGCCGCGTTCAATCGGCTTGGTATGTAAATTCGCTGTCTCCTGCTTCCGCCCGTGCACCATTTACTGCCCCTGTTCATAACTATGTCTCGGCCTCCAATAAACGAGTATCCCTTAAATCTCGTGTCCGACTCCATTTCTGCAACCTTTTGACTATTCAGCGCTAGCGGCGCCCGTGATCTGCCTATGTTCAGCGGCCATTAGGCCCTAAGTGTATTTTGCCAGCGCCATTCAGCGCTTACCGGACTTACACCGATTACACCTATCCGCCCCCCGCTAGCCGCCCGGCTCGTTCCCCTGGTCTGCCCTCGCGTACGCTAACGAGTACGCGTAACGCTCCTGCCGTTCGCGCCCGCGTGCCCGCTGTCCGTCCAGTTGCCGCCCGTCTCCCGCCGCCTACCGCTGCTCCCGCGCCTCCAGTCGGCCGGTCTCCAGCACCTCCAGTTCAACTCCGCCACCCAGGATCCAATGATTAGTTCTGTAGTAGACGTTGCTAGGTACAATAAGCCTAGGCTGATCCTTAGGGTAGATTAGTCAGTGGACCAGTTGAGTAGTAGACCAGTAGACCAGTTGTTTCAGGTTTAGTTCTAGCCTAAAAGGGTCAGGCTAGAAGACTGCCGATTCCAGCCTAGGGCTTTTCAGGAATATTTTGTGTTCTGTGCTGTCTTGTATGTCCTTAGCGGTTGACCCAAGTAAACCAGAGATCAGAATCGATTACGCGAGTTATTTAAGTGTAGAATTTTAGCTACGATTGATTGTTAGGATATTTGTGCTATCTTTTTTAGGTTACGTACAGTTACACCGGTCTCACACAGTTTCGAGTGTTAAGTAGAAGTTTCGAGTCTCAGTCAAAAAGTCAAGTGAAAGTTTTGTCGTTGAGATAGCATTGGGGAGTTGATCCGTTGAGTTGTCCCCTGACACCGAAAAAGCAGGCGTCAGAGTTGAGCTAGGCTTCTGAAACAGGGTGTCAGTTCCTAGTTATCCTCGGCCCTAGCGTCCCCCCCGAATCACGACGAACAGAGCAGAAAAGCTTGTCCGAACAGTTCAAATCCCCTGTAACCAGTTGCTCCAGTGAAGGTTTAAGTAGAAGTTATACGAGAGGCAAACTTTGAGTATTCCACACGTTGATTATCAGTTAGCGAGAACTTAGTCAAAATTGAAAGGTTGTGTTTTTATCATTGAGAGATCAGTAGAACTCTAGGTAAACACGATCGCCGTGGAGGTCGTACTGTTAGTGTTTCCATAGTTATAGTTGTGTTTACGTACGTTTCGGCGATCGTAAGCATTTCGACTGAGTTAGCACGCAGAGGTACTGAGTTGTACTACGAGGTTGAACTAGGATCCTAAGCAGAGATGCAAGGGGTGAATCGGCGAGGGGGGGTGCCCGACCCCTGGCGGAAGGGGGGTCATCCCTACTTCTGGCCATTTTTCGGCGACATCCGAAAAATTTTCAGAAATTTTCAATTCTCAACTCATTTTTGGGGTACTTTTTTCGCCGCAGGCGAAAATTTTTTGCAACTTCAACTTTTTACGCATTTTTGGGGCACTTTCTTGGCCATCAGAGGGGGGGTGTCGGGTTGAGGGGGGATGCCGGTTGTCTGAGGGGGGGGGGTGCAGACCCCCTTCAGGGGGGGTGGATACCCCCCTACCCCCCCTCTATGTGCATCTATGATCCTAAGTGACCTAAACGGATCTCTGTAGTTTAGTCTTCTGTAGCTACTCGGTTCCCTTTTCGAAGGGTGGAGCCCCCGCAAAAACATTTCTAACCTCTGCTACCCGACTGAGCTGAGTTTGAGTTGAGAGATTCGATATAGTCAGGAAATTAGTGAAGCTAATTATATATTGCATTGTCGCAGTATAAAGCATTCAGTAACTAAACGTCACACCCTGTTCGCAACGTATGTTTTGTATTGTTCGTATTGCGTTGTTGGTAAACCTAGGTGAAGTGATCGTAGAGTTCAGTCCGAGCAGAAAGTCAAAATTCTCGCATAACACAGAGCGGAAAAGTTTATTAACCTAATCACATTAATTAACCCTTGTAGGCTTTTTCACATAATGATAACGCAAACTAACGCCGTACCAGAAAAACACCTGAAAACGCAATTACCCCCATAATGAAGCGTGTGCAAAGGTAACAGAATTATGAAAGTTTACCAGCATAGGAAACTTTACAAAGTTGATCTCATCAGCATTGACTTAAAAGCGTTGGGAACTGCCCAAGTTGTTCCACCTTAGACTAAGGTCATCAGAAGCTTAGAAAGCATCTCAGAAGCCAGACCTGGAAAATTATTGGTTTCAAATTTATCACGTCTTTAGAAACTCATAAAAATTCCCAGTAGAAAACTCTTGAGCGGTATATTTCAATAGTAGATGCTTAATTGCGTAACTTTAAGCTTATTTCAGATCAAAAGGAAAAGTGTGCGCTGCCTTTTTATTATGAGTAAATATGCTGGAAAAGTATCGCTTACCTTTTCCTAGCTGAGATAAAGCGCTGATGTGGGCTAGAATTAGTATTGTATGTATTTTTTAAAATAAAAACAGAATTTAGTTAGAGATACTGAAGTATACTCCAATATTTTTTATCATCTCTAAATTTTGTTTTTGTCTTCAAATTAACCTTTTTTCGAATGAATATGACAACCAGATTCCTATGCTATGTTATTGTTATCAAAACATTAAACTGTAAATCGGACTATAAGATACATATGTTTGGTTTGAAGTCGAAGAATTGACTATTTCAAATCAATAGATATCATTAATATTGGAAAACTACCAGTAGAAAGCATAAAGGCAGACTTACACTAGTAGGGCCAATTCCTGTAATAAACTTAACGGATTTTACTTAATTAAATCCGTAATTTAGGAATTGGATTTCGGATTTCTCAGATTAAAAGTTTCAGACTGACTAAACAGACTTATTTTAGTCCGATCCAACTCCTAAAATACCACAGGATTTAAATTCCTAATCCATTTCAATTCCTAAAATACCCTCGGATGAAACGCGCTGCTGGACTTAATTAAGTCCGCTGACCAAAAATGCAATTCCAAAAATGGATTTATTTTAATCCGTTTAATATTCGGGTGCCAAACTACATGCAAATTGTAGGATTTTAAATATGCGTAACGTTACGCGGATTTAACAGATTTAAAGGCAGGGTGCGTCGAACTTATGTAACTGCTTAAACTTTAGACTATCTTAACCGATATGGACGATCTATATATCAAATGAAAGCACTTAAATTGGGCTTTTCAACTGGATAAGTTTTGATATTGTAAAATTGTAAAATAATTGTAAAACTGTAAAATAAGTCTGTAAAATAAGTCTGTAAAATAAGTCTGTAAAATAAGCCTGTAAAATTTGAGAAACACGTGGTGTTAACACACAGTCTACACGCAGGACAAATTGTTGCAGTAAACATTCTTTGGTACAACCCATGCAAATTTACTGTCAGATTGTTCTGTTCACACACTCTTGTTATACATACACTATTAATGATAATAATTAGCAAATTAGAGTGATGGCGGCGTTTGCGTGTTAACAAACCGTATGGAAACTTATTACATATTTTTAAACCCATTTTCCACTTAGACAATGTTTATAGTTGCTGTAGACTCAAATCTCATACAGTCAATACTGTGAAGCACGGCGTCAATTTTACATTTTGTATTATTAATCCTTAATAATGCATTTTCGAGCTTCGAAACTACAATAGCCGGGTTCCATTGCCGACACCTACGATTCTGTTTAAAATAAAAATTCATTTTTTCAAAAAATACATCTGTTTACAAAGTTGAGAGAATGCTAGCTTAAAATACGAAGCTACTGAATTCGAAGACTTGAGGCTATCTCAGCTTTAACTGCGTCCTAATAGAATGTCATGATTCAAAAGTGCTGTGACCGATATATAATAATTGTGCCGTTTTCCGATTAGACAGCTGTTGGAAAAATTAGACATTAATGGTTTTCGGGGAGGCATTCGCAGAGATTTATCAGATATATGGAAATCCATATATTATTCATAACCAAAACCTTGGCTTAGGTCAGTCTAGGTCAAAATTACCCCCTTGTAATTTCCTTATTTTGTAATTTTTGATAACCTCGAGAGCATAAACTTAGAGTTAGAAAGCGTTTGTGAGCGAGATAAGGATTATTACGAATGCCCTCAACTATTATCAAAAAGCTAAAAAAAGTTTTTAGCGTTGCCTTGTCGGTTGAACTGAAACTGAGACAATTGATATAGGCACAGTTCTAAAGTCCAGTAGCCGACCAAAATTACTTGCTACACACTCTGGAGTCAAAGCGGAGTCGGAGTCACTAGATTTCGGAATGAAAAGTACAGTGATGTTTACCTGACTCCGGAATCGAGGGACTCCAACTTTGCGTTTTTAAGTTGGAAAATATTGTCATTATAGCAGAGTAAAAATTACCAGCACGTGATATAAAGAATGAACACATTAATTATATGAATAGCTCATTAATCACGTATGATGAAACAATCAGAAAATGCTAAACTAAACTAGGAAAGACCACCAAGTCATAGCTTGCTGTAAGGTCAACTACATATGACTATGTGACTTTTCGAAGAATGATGCGTAAAAAATTCTATAATGTTATAAAATTATTCTATTCTATAATTTTCGATATGAAATTACACATAAGCATATTTATGTACTTTGACTACAAAAAAATGCATACGCTTTCAAAAAAAGTAAGACTAATTAGAAAATTTATCTAAATATAACAAAAAATCAAATGTCGTGAAAAGTCACTTCAAAAAAAACAAAAATCTAGAAACAAAAACTAAAATAGCGGAAAAAACTGCAAAAAACTTGAATCCGAAAAAATTGCTGCATTTAGCGTAATCTTTCGTATTTACGACCTACATATTATGATCTACATTAACGAAACTACAAAACATCAAAACCACAAAGTAGTTAACAGAGAGGTTACACTTTCGCAGCCTGTAAGAAAACTTTTTCTAAACTTTCTAATTCTAAGCATGACAAGAAATGGGCTATTTCCTGTAGGAACAAAGAAAAACTACTAACCTAAGCCTAGAATACCTCAGATTATGGTGATAGAGAAAGGCATAAATCAACCTACAGAAGCTGTAATTACGAAAATACATTGTCACAGCCCATGGCAGGGCTATAGGCCTGTGATTACCGGCCAGGGCCCGGTTTCATAAAAGATCAGTTGCGATTCATTAGTAACACTGATATAAGCTAGAAAATAAGTTATATAACTGTGTTAACTTAATGCTTCTGTTGGAAATTTTTACGACGTATTGCCAATATGTTAGATAATGTGTGTGTAAACTTTTGTCACATTTGCTCGATGCAGACAAAAGTCTAGCTAAGTCAAAGTCATTCATTAGTTCCAAATATTAGTAAATCCTAGTGGTTCCGAAAAAATCACTAATATTTGCAACTAATGAATGACTTCAAGCTAGCTATAGTTTTCACTGGATAACTTGACTTTTATGAGATTTGAACCACACGTGGTGTAACATATTGGCTGCCTGTCATGAAAATTTCGAGCAGAAATATTGTGTAATGGCCAAGTTATACGTGATTTTCTATGCTGCACCAGTGTTACTAATGTATCGCGATTCATTGTTTATGAAACCGGGCCCAGACGAAAATACTGGGGAATTAATATTAAGTTAAACACGCAAGTTTTGTGTAAAAGTGTTTTTCTGAATTCGAAATCCGAAAAATGGATCCGTAATGACTCGAATTAAGTCAAACCTTTAGTTATATACATATATATATATATATATATATATATATATATATATATATATACATATATACATATATATATATATATATATGTATATATATATATATATATATATATATATATATATATATATATATATATATATAGATAGATAATTTCTTTATTCTTATTTAGCTTTAGGTTTTTCTGTTTTTAATAATTCTGTTACTGGGTAGTTGATTGGGGCGAAGTTACTCTGTAGTAAATTTTTAAGGAGGCATTTGAGAAATCGGATGTTTAGGTACCTTAAAAACTCACTTTTTTATTACTTTTCGTTTGAAAATAAAATTATAATTGTTACTGAGCCAGTTTGGGTATAGTTCCGCTGTTTTAATCAACCGATGGCTCAAAACTGCGTATTTAAAGTTAGATTTTAGGTAAAAAAATTAGGATTATCTTATTGTAAAAATGTATTGTAAAAATGTCAATTACATCAAAAGTACTTTACTTCTTAACTAACTGATAACTAATTTTTTTAATCAATATGTTGTTAAAATTCAAATAATTTCAGGGCAATTTTAAAATATTTAAAAAGTTATTTGCATCAAAAAAAGTTTTTTACGTGTGAAACCAACTTTAAATCAACTTTACCGCAGTTTTTGAAAACATAGTGGGTGAGTTATGCACGACAAAAAGTGAAGAGTTTTAGCAAAAAAACTAAAATATAACTTGTCTAAACCTCTGATTTGGTCTGTTGAAAAAAAAGATTTGCCTTTCAATTCCAGAATAGCTGGTATTTACGTAAAAAATTATAAGTTTTTGAGTTGCAACAGCCACAAAAGGAACGTTTAAGTCGAGAAGAAAATAAACAAAAACTAGATAGTATGTAGCTTGGCGTTAAACAGATAATTTTTACTCTCAAAAGGTAATGCCGCAGAACATAAAGTAACATTTATTAAAAATATTTTCGTGACTCTTGGTTGGTTAAGAGATTGTTTCTCATTTTTTGATGGTAAGAAAAAACTGAAAACTTTCTAGAAAACTACATATAGCTCCAATATACTTTCTGATTGGTTAGTTTGGTTCCGTTACGTAGGCATAACAAATATAACTTTTGTTTGGGTCAAAGCTAGTACACAAACAGTAAATTTGTAAAACAAACGTGTAAAATCACAATGACCACTCAGAAGAGGCATAAAAAAAAGAAAGCTGCCAAGCAAAAAAAAGTAAACCAACATTTGACCCAGAAGTCATAAAACTGGCACAGCATTTCAGAGCGGTAATAAGGTTCGAAAGATATCGGCGCAGAAACTTATTACAAGACATTGGTTTGAAGCCAATTAGAAAGGGCAAAATAAACTTTCAGATGAGACCAAAGGTTTGGGTTAAAAACCCGAACCTAGGCTGGACACTTGATACTGCTTGAAAAGTTTCGCGTTAGGCAAAATGAACGTTTTTCTAAAGCGGAAAACAAACAAAAGTAGAATGAAAATGTCCCCTTTTGGAGCTTAGATAAATCAGCTCCATTATGGAGTAAGAATTCTAGACCTTATCCTGCTAAAAGTTTACAAAAAGGTGTCGGCTAGCTTGAAGACAAGAAATATGTCAAACTTTTATGGGCTTTTAAGACGTTGTTTTGTTTATGCGATGGAGTGACTGATTACGAAACGTTTTTCTATTACTTCTGTTTATTTATGATATTTTGGCTATATATATTTCATATTCCCAATGGCTTTTGGCTAGATTAGTACTTACAGCCGTATGTCCGTTGAGCCAACAAAGACACCAAAAAGTCACCCCATCAGCCACGCAATAAATAAAGGGGGGTGTTTATTTATGAATGGCTTGATTTATTCAATATCTTGGCGATCACTAAATTGCCCTAAACTTTAACTTCTGAGAATTCTAACTTTATTTGACGGCCAATCGAAAAAGTTTGGAGGGTTAAGCTATCAGTGTGGTAAGTTTGGCAGTACAAAAAATGTTGGAACCCTTGTTCAGCTGCAGGCGCCACCGGATTTCCCTTGCCACGCAGCTTTTTTTTCCTTGGTGGGGTTTGGTCTCGGGGGCTTCGGCTTCGGTCTGAGGCACGGAATTTTGGTTCACGGCGGCGTGATGGGGACTGAGACCCTGGCTGCCGCCCTCGTTTGTGGCTAAGAGGCGATCGTGATGCTGCTGCCCCCGATGAATGGGTCGCTTGCACGCTGTGTCCGCGGCTACAAGAGGTAGCGTGACTGCCCGAGAGGACAAAAAGGTCGATCGCTGCCGAGAGCGATCCCGTCGATTGTCCTGGCTACTTCGAAACTCGTTTTCGGATGTAGTCGAAGCGTCTGAACGCCGTTGTCGATCCGAAGAATTCGAGCGCTCCCGAGATTCACGGTATGAAGAATAACTGGGGCGCGGCATTTCTTGTGCGCACTCACTTGCAATGTATAGAGCAGAAACCAACGCGCACTGTACCGCGTAGCGGTCAATAGAAAAAAACTGACGAAATGAGCAAACACGCGCTATCAAGAGTACATAATAGGAAGAGTATGACACTCTTCCTATTATGCCTAGCAGCGCGCGTCCAATGCGCAGCGCGAAATAGGCCTTTTATGTACGGTTTTGAGGGGGGGGGGGGTACCCCCCCCCTCAACTGAAGACCCCGTACTCAACTGAGGGGGGGTACCCCCTACTCAGTTCGATACCCCGTGCTCAACTGAGGGGGGGCTACCCCCCCCCTCAACTCAGCACCCCGTCTTCAGTTGAGGGGGGGTACCCCCCCCCTCATTTCAAGACACTGACAAAGTCTTTGCGCTACCCCCCCCCCCCTCAGTTCAGTACCCCGTCTTCAGTTGAGGGGGGTACCCCCCCCCCCTCAGTTCAGCACATCAACAAAAGTCCTTGTCAGTGTCTTGAAATGAGGGAGGGGGTACCCCCCCCCCCTCAACTGAAGACGGGGTACTGAGTTGAGGGGGGGGTACCCCCCCTTCAGTTGAGTACGGGGTCTTCAGTTGAGGCGGGGGTACCCCCCCCCCCTCAAAACCGTACATAAACGGGCTATTTCGCGCTGCGCATTGGACGCACGCCCGTAGGCATAATAGGAAGAGTGTCATACTCTTCCTATTATGTACTCTTGGCGCTATATATACGCATATGCAAACTAATTTGCATATTGTGCTAATAGACCGAGTAGCGGGCAATCTCCCATAGTTTAGGACACTAAAGTTGAAGCTGAAAGATATTTCTATTCAGAAATAGACTTGCATAAAATGGTCAAATGTTGATTTGCAGTTCAATAGAAGAATTTAATAGTGACTTTGTAACAATTGTAAATTTTATTTATTAAATTAATTTGATTAATAAATAAATAAAAAAATATCGTTAGTTTTCATCATTTATTGTGGAGTTAGTGTGGACTACTATTGCTACTATGATGTTCTAAAAAGCTGTAAAAAACCCTAGACGTAAAGGTCAGACGCCCAATGTTAAAGTACTCTCCTGAGCTACTAAGCTGCAAAAACCCTAGTGAAGAAGAATTTTACCGAGCTGAAAAATTTTATTCGAAACAATTCGGTAATTATCCGTTTTTTGACAAACAAGTTTAATTGGTCAAACTTATCCTAGCGAAGCTTTAAGCACTATTGAAGCTTTAATGTTTCCAATTTTTTACATAAAAAACGACGATTTATTGCTGAAAACTGTTTTTCGTTTCATTTGTCAATTTTTATACGGGCAGTTAACCGCTAGAAATATTGTTGGCATAAACGTGACATCAAATTTTTCCAGGCTACATTCTTTTCTTACCAGACTAAATAAATTCCGAAAAATTGGGCTTAAGTTTTTGCCTCCAATTTGGCCGTTTGGTGTTTCCTTATCAGGCTATGTTTCCAAAAATTAGCAAAACGCTGCCTGGCTTAGCGGAAATAAATCTGCAAATGAACCAAAAAATGTGGGATTGTTGAAGTCAAAATTATTGTCCGCAGATAGCTTTTGAAAAGTCTATGAGGTTTGAAAGAAGAAAAGACAGTCTACAAATAACTGGACCACAAAACTAGACTGCGAAATTGATGAACTACAGGGACATGAACTAAAATAAAGTATGTTAAAACTACATACATGCAAACAAAAAATAACCAAAAGCAAGTCAACGTCCAAAGTAGGAATTAGGGCTGGGCATGGTTACAAAATCACTATCCATGGACAATTGGCATGGACAATTACTTAGCCGTTATACAGCCTAGCTAGTCAAGCAATATGTCATTGTGTAGCCTATCATCCGTACTAAAAGTTGACATTAAAATCTAGGCTAAACTTCTACATTAACGACAAGTATACCTAGTTTAGCAAACCTAGTGCAAATTTTAGGTTAAAAACATACCGCACATTTTACGGGCATGGACGATTTCTCAGCAAATACTTATCGATTTACGTGATCATTACGTCATTACGTAGCATATCATTAGTACTACACGCTCGTATAAAAATCTAACCTGAAGACACATGTTAACGACAAGTAGACCCCGTTTAGTAAACCCTACACTATTTTTTTTTGTTAAAAACACATCGCACATTTTACGGACATTGCTGATTACTTAGCGATTACTGATCCGATCAAT
>JASANF010006429.1:0-12214 GCA_030248245.1 Trissonchulus sp. WLG1_4
AATCCACCCTAGGGGTGGATTTCACAAAGGTGGTTTTACTAAACCATAGTTTTACGTACGTTTTTATATGATTTCCACATAATTTCATTACGAAATGTCGTCTGATTCGTTACGAATTTCTTAAACCATGGTTTTAGCTCAGCTGAAATTTCAGCAAAACAAAGACCTGCTGTGCTGCAGGTTTCAAATTTCAACTGCGCTAAAACCATGGTTTTAGAAAATCTACGAAAATCGTAACGAATCGAACCATATTTCGTAATGAAATAATGTGCAAATCATATAAAAACGTACGTAAAACCATGGTTTAGTAAAACCACCGTCGTGAAATCCACCCTAAGGGTGGATTTCACAAAGGTGGTTTTACCAAGTACTGAACCATGGTTTTACGTACGTTTTTGTATGATTTGCACATAATTTCATTACGAAATATAGCCTGATTCGTTACGAATTTCGTAGATTTTCTTAAACCTTGGTTTTAGCTCAGCTGAAATTTCAGCAGAACAGAGACCAGCTGTGATGCAGGTTTCAAATTTCAACTGCGCTAAAACCATGGTTTAAGAAAATCTACGAAATTCGTAGCGAATCAGGCGATATTTCGTAATGAAATTATGTGCAAATCATATAAAAACGTACGTAAAACCATGGCTTAGTTAAACCACCTTCGTGAAATCCACCCTTAACTCTTTCTCTTGTTATCGAGGGATTGTATCGTATCGGATCGTAAGTAATAAAAGTATTAATATTTTCAATACAATAGTAACTAGCACAAAATAGCGCCTAAATAGCAAAATAAGCACCGTCAGGTGCTATAAGAGCTATTAATTTGTGATGCTGATGTCGCCTTGATGCGCTGCCGTTTTGCAATTTGCACTATTTGTTTATATCTATGGCAAAAGCGCTATAGCGCCTTTTGTGTTCGATTACACGAGTTAGTTACCATAAGGAAGCATGACGATTGACAATGTTAAGTAACCTTGAATTATCCTGGAGTGCACCTGAAGTGAATTATCGTCCATGGTATATATATATGTTTACTAATTTATGGTGATCAATTAAACCTAATTTTGGGACTTAACCAACGAAATTGGAGGGCCGAAGCCTGCTTAATAAAAGGTTGTTTCTTTTCAAAATTTTTAAGGTTAAATTTGGTCTATCGAGACATGACCAAGTTTGACAACAAATTGCGAAGAAACATTAGTGCACTGTTTGAAAGCGGTTATTCAAGCCTTTATATTTCCCCTGAATACGGCACAGGTCAATCAAAATAACCAGATCCAGACTATGAAATATCAGGATTTAGGATTTAAGACTTGTGAAATCTGAGCGACAAATTGATACTGTTATTTTAGCAAACTGGCTTCAACATTTTCGCTTGGAAGTTCAAAAGCGGATTACAAATAACATTCAAATTATATGGAACAATATTCCACACCGACAAGGTGTAAGTATTCACTTTTTGTGCCTTATGGCTACCACTTGTCAAGCAAACCTAAATAATTATACCTATGGTCTATTACGAGGCAGTAAATTTTAATGGCTACTGGTCGCTGGAGTAACTTTTTTGTAGCTACAGATAAGTTAGTTATACTTTTTTTATTATTACTTGTGTCGTTTTATTTTAGTGTGCGAAACTATGTTTAGAACGTGACGATATCACGTGTAATTCCTTCAGTTATGATCGAACTAAACGGAAATGCTATCTAAGCGATCTAACCGTGGCAACTGGTGCTCTGTTGGAAAGGGATGCGGACAGCACTTACTATGAGTTGAAAACTATTCGAGTACAGCCTAATTTAGGTAATCACGGTTTGACAAATAATTCTTGACTAAGCAACTTTTAACGCCAATATATATATATATATATATATATATATATACATTAAGTTCAAGTAAAATAATAGTTCTAGTATTTTCGTTTTACTGATGCGTATTTAGTTTTTCAAAGTGTCACCTTTGAGAAAAATAGTCAGTCTCAACTTCTAGAGAAAAATGTTATGCATCATATTTTGTTAAGAAAACTGCGTCGGACATTTCAAATGTCGTAACGGAAATTGCGTCCCTTGGAGCCGAGTTTGCGACTTGGAAGATGATTGTTTTGATGCCAGTGACGAAGAAGAAGCTAATTGCAGTCAGTTTTTTAGTGTTGATTGGGTGATAGTCGAAGTTTTTATAGTGTTTATTTTACTAGTGTTATTAGCACGCAAAGACAATTTTAGAAGATTTAAGTAGCCTGTTAAGCCCGTTAAGCCTGTTTCACACGATGGGGAAAACGCGTGGGGTGCCCCTTGGGACACCCCATGGGGTGCCACATGGTGCCACATGATGCCCCTCGGGGTGCCCCGAGGGGCACCATGTGGCATCGTGTAACACCCCATGGGGTGCCCCGAGGGGCACCATGTGGCATCGTGTGACACCCCATGGGGTGCCCCGAGGGGCACCATGTGGCACCATGTGGCATCGTGTGACACCCCTTGGGGTGCCCCACGTGGGGAAAATCCGTATCGCTCGCCGTGCGTTTTTCCATGTGGCACCACATGCGACAGCCAATTAGTAAGCACTGTTGATGATCACGTGACTTCATACAAATGCTTAAAGGACATTTTTAGGGCTTAAACTCAATCATTTGAGTTAATTTTTTCACATTTGGTTAGTCTATTACGGCTTTTACGAATACGTAGCTCATGAATTATATTTAAGTAAGCTACAAAATTTCAATAATTTTTGCAAATTTTTACACGTAATTTATGCCCAAGGCACATATCACATATGTCAAAATTCAATGTAATACCTTCGTAAATACTTAGTATTTTGACCGTTTACGCGTCTAAAAATTTAAACTCCCGCGCGTTCATGCCCCATCGTGTGAATACGTTACCCCAGGGGAATCCCCGGGGGACACCACACGGTGCCACATGGTGCCCCTCGGGGCACCCCATGGGGTGTCACACGATGCCACATGGTGCCCCTCGGGGCACCCCATGGGGTGTCACACGATGCCACATGGTACCCCACGGGGCACCCCTTGGGGTGTCACATGGGGTGCCCCACGTGGGGATTCCCCACGTTTTTCCCCATCGTGTGAAACAGGCTTTAAAGTACTAATAATAGAGTTCATTGGGCCAGGTTTTCGGTTAGAATTTGGAGAGGCTTAGTCGAATCAGAAGATGCCCAATCTCAGTTTAGGACTTAGCATCCTAATTCACGCTTATTTTGAGTTTAACTGCAACTTATCCCAATCGCCTGACACAGAAAAAGCATCCTGAATCAAGCAGCTTCATTAAGTGTCAAAAGTCGGAACATCAGTTTACAGTATACGTGAGAAGGCCGTGTAAAAATCAAAAACTCGCTTAATTCTTGTATAGTCCCAAAATAATAGTCAACTGGCATTTTCCTGAGTAATTTCAGCACTGGTTCAAACCAATGGTCCAAACCACGGTAGTGGACTAGCAAGCACAGCTCTAGTGTTTATCATTACGGTGGTTAGTTATTGTATTACAGACCAGTGCGGTACGCGAACGGTAAACACAGCTGCCAGTGATCCTCGAAAAGCACACGCTAGAATTGTCGGTGGCTCAAGGACAGACAAGGGTGCTTATCCCTGGATTGTCAGACTCTCTAGGAAAGAAAACGGCGAGCACTTTTGCGGAGGAACCTTGATTAACACCGATACTGTCATAACGGCCGCCCATTGTGTTTACAAGTGATTGTTTTTTTTATTGCTAAATTTAATATAGGAAAAGCTAATTGTAAACAAGACCACTTCTACCAGGGGTTTTTTAAGCTAATTTATTAATTAACCTGACAGACACATATTTTCTGATTTCCAAACGTGTACGTGAAAGTGAATACATAATTTAGTTTCCTTTAGCTGCCTTGAGCGCAATAAAATTAGCTAATGAACTCCACCTTGCGGTTGAGTACTGTTTCTCAAAACTTCATCACTGTATATATATATATATATATTATATATATATATATATATATATATATATATATATATATATATATATATATATATATATATATATATATATATATATATATATATATATATATATATATATATATATAAAGAAGTCAAATAAATTACCGTCATCAAACCTAAAATTTATAGTGATTCTAATACTTACTACTACAACTAGTACACCTACCTACTATGTACTTATATATCTACTAGTGAGTGGATTTATGTGGCAGTTTTCGCACAAAGCTACAAAAGTATATATACATACTCCTTGGGTCAAGCAAGAGGGTCGAATCTGGTAAGTGGTAATGAGCTAATTTCATTACTGTCAGTAGTAAAGCAATTGAAGTAAAATTATTAGCGTTTTAGTTCTGATTACCAACATTTCATAAACCATGTTGACTACGAAATGATCCTCGGAGACTATGATATAACAGATCGAGATGGAACCGAGCAGGTCTTCGACATACAAGCTATACGTGTGCTACGCAATTACACAAGTAAGATGAGGACTGTTACGGTCAAAGTTATCAATCATTATTATTCTTACTGTTAATTATCCAGGGCTTAACGAGCACTAACTAACTTAATAAGAGGACAATTTGAAGCTTTGAAATTGTTTTAGGTAATCTTGAATAATAAATAGATTATTGCTAAGAGCTGAGGTGTATACTTTTTTCATTGATAGGTTAGGTCAAGAGTACAATACTACGACAGTCTTCCCTATTCTAGAACATCCCGAAGTTTTCTTACCAAATAGCAAAACAGATGTTCTTGCAGATTACAAAAGAGATGATATTGCTGTGGTGAAATTGAAACTGAAGAATGGTCGTGGCGCAGATTACAATTCTTTCGTGCAGCCAGCCTGCTTGCCGGACCCAAACGCTGAATTGCCAGTGTGGTGTGTGATCAGTGGCTGGGGATACCTGCAAGGTTCATAGTCAATGCTTTCTGCCAGGCGTGCACTCGCTCTTTGCAAGACTAGAAGACTGTTTTTCCTTTGTCTGTTTATTGGTTCCAAAACTCCTGAGTTTTGGCGTGAACATGAAACAATTTGCTGCTTAAGTCCGTTCTCCGATGTCTTTTTCCCTATGTTAGAAGTCCTTTTACAAATGCTAGAAGCATAAACAGTCTTATCCGTTTACCATCGATCGCTTAATGAAAAAATGATCAACCGACTTCAATAGGTATAGTTACTGCAGACAGCTCGAATACTTAGAAAAAGGGTAACAAACAAAAACTGCATCACTTCAAAATGAAAACCGGACCTTGAAAATGAAATGTATAAGTAAAATTTTAGGTTCTTCGATTTGCTTCAAATTTGCACACATTTGTAACCCTCGCAAAGGCGCATCACGGGTGCAAAAATTTGGAACCAATGCGTTTGCAAATTTTTTACTAGGGCTCCCAAAACGTTAAGTTCACGTTAAGTATTGGCGCATGACAATTGACAACTGTTAATTGTGTGCACAAAGCGTCCCTTCACTTAAAATTTTTCTATTTGCTTAAAAACGTGATTGAAAAATTTATTGCTAAAATTCAGTTATTCGGAGCGCCACCTTAAATCTTATTCGCCTATGCTTAGTGTCTGTGCAAGAAATGCAGCAAACCTTTTGAGTAAGTAGCATAATATATAGTAGCATTAGCTCGTCCATGCGTGAGACAAAATCCCATCATTAGGGTACGTCGATATGTTGAAAATGTCCATGATTTAGAAAACGGTGCGTCTCCCCAGCACCTTCAGGCTGCTCGAGTGCCGATCCAATCACAACAAAACTGCAGGGCATCGTACCAGTCAGAAGTCAGTGATAAAGCATTCTGTGCAGGATATAAGCGCGGAGATATCGATTCCTGCCAAGGGGATTCTGGCGGTCCGTTGGTGTGCAAACAAAACGGTAAATAACAAAAGCATCGATATGTTTTTGTGACCTAAAAGTGGTTCTCACAGAGATGTGACGCTCAGTATTTTCATACTAAGCACTAAGCAAGCAGTTATCACAAAGACAATACTCGGATCACACAGATACTGTGTGCTTCATACTCTTACCGTTCACGTTTTACTTTCGCTGATCGCTCTGCTATATGGTATACTTCAATATAGCAGTAAGTTTCTAAATGTAAGTTGTACAAAATATTATCTGTGTGAATAAAGGCTACTGAGCAGAGTGGCCAAACAGTCAAATAACATGTGGCTGCTTATTTGTGACTGCGTATTTTTTGTAGCTATACCTAAGTATTATTTCAGTCACCGGAATTACGAATATATACAAGAAACTAATTTCCAAATTAACGAGTGCCTCTCGCCATGGCTGTATTTTTGGCATTTTGTTATAGGCCGCTTCGTATTGCAAGGTGTCGTCAGTTGGGGACGCGGTTGCGCTCGAAGGAACAAATTTGGCGTTTACACAAAAGTGTCAGCTTACTTGGATTGGATAAAACAATTTTTGTAACAAGCCAGCCTTTGTGAAACACAACGAATGGTTTTTACAAAGTACTTTCTTCCAGTTAAAACTTTCACGTAGCGAACGCTTCCAAAATCGGATTGAGCGGATTATACATTTAAATTTGTTTGATTAAAAACGCATTTTTTAAATCCACAAGCTTAAGAAACGTGCTGATGCTGAAACATATTCAATGCCAAAGCACCTGCCTAATCTGAAAATGATTGGGTAAACCTGACGTAGCTATTAAGGCCTATTCACACGAGGGCGCATTTTGCTCCATGGCGTACGCCATGGCGCATGAGCGGGCGCACACGCACACTTGCATATATACTGCATTGTGTGAAGTAATGCAGCAGGCAATGTGAAAATAGAATGCGCGCGCTCATATGACCTCTCATGCGACCGCTCATGCGCCATGCAATGCGCCCGCTCATGCGCCCTCGTGTGAATACGCCTTTAGTTTTAACCAGGTTACTTCAGTCAAGTATTGGGGAATTAATTAGTTATGTACCTACAGATGTTATGTTATCCACCAAATCTAGTTTTTTGGAAATCCGCTTGTAAACATTGTGTTTGTGATTATATATAAAAATAGCAGAATACAATTACGAATCACAATTGATATTTTGTAGTTTTGTAAAACAAACAAAGTTTAATGTTTCGTTGAATTAGTACAACACTAAACAATTTTTGTGATTACAATATAGCAAAAGAAGTACGGAATGTTAACAACAGTTCTCGTTTTCTAAAGTGAGACGAGGCTGATTGAATCAAGAGTTTGTACTTCAAAAATCTCATAGCTACTAGCTACTAGAGAAGGAACCAGGTCATCGGGTCACTGTTTAGTATGCTAGATTATGCATATCAAATTAAAATCCTTCTGCCACCCTTGATTTAAGAGACACAGTTTTAGCGTTAAATGGATGTACGATGTCGAAGGCTCCCGTTACTTCGTGGACTTTACAAACGTCTCATTTTGAGCTTAGTTCCAGAAACTTACAGCAAGCATCTTTGGCGTAGTATAATAATAATGAATGAGCACCGCAATTGGTCATTTATGTATTAATTAGGTTACTTACTAGCATCAGGGTTCAGTGGCACAGTTACAACCCCTGATAGCCCAGTTCCTATCCCACTATCTACATACATATTAATGTAACCTTGTAAACATGTAAACCTACAACACCCCATGTGAACTAGGCCTTTTATTTTAAGAGTTTTTCTTTACTTATATATGATTAAGTTTTTGAATATTGGATTACATGGGCTAGCCTTAGCTAGATGGAATTTTATAGTCTCAATCAAAACATCAAAAACAACTCAATTGCAACCCTAAACGGATCTACACATGATCAACAATCAACACACAACTACTATCCATATTTAATTGTCCATTTATATAAACATACACAGCATTTATAAACTCAAAAAACAAGTTTTCGTGCCAGCAAACTTTTGTGTTCTCATAAATTACTGTCCTTATTTTGTACAAATTCATGAAAATCAACCTAAACGTTTGTAAAACGAAACAGGTTCAATTTACATTAAAATAAAATAATCTCCAAATTCAAAAAGCTTTTATCTCAAACTGATAGAACATGGGATTGGAAGAGTTCGAATTACTACAATAGAGTGAAAATGTTGCTCAGCTTTGAAAGTTTTTTGTCAACATTTTGATGAAAGTTTAAAAGCACTAGTCTCACATATAAATTCAGTAGGTAGATATACTCACGACTCACGAGTCACATAAAGTAACTTTGTACAAGACTAAATACTACCGTAAAAAAATTACCAGATAGAGCACACTAGTCGGTCGGTACATTCTAAGACGATAATGTGCACAGCACACACACAGTATGTATACAGTATATAGTATACTTGCACCCGTTTGTCCGGGTGGTCTATAAATGTGGAAAGATCAACAAGCTCAATTCGGTTTTAATTCAAATCTTAAAATAAAAAGTTAGGTTAAAATCAAAACCTAACAGTTTATATATGTAAACTACATATATATTTTGAGTTTTGACTCCAGAATCAAGTGAGTCCGAATCCGCTGAATGAACAGAAGTTTAAATCAGCGCTAAACGTAAACCACAAATATTTTCTTACGGGGATTACAGAAAACTAACTCATGACAATAAAAAAGTTAACTTTTCAGAACAATATTTGCATTTCATTTCATCCATTTGAAAACATAAATTTCCGTAAAAATACCGTTAACAAATAGTACTATCACTGAACGTTTCAAACAGAGTTTTAAACTAACTGTTACATGAACAGTGTTCAGTGTTTTCAATTCAACTGTGTAACTTAGTTAGACAGACACCAATCAAAAGTAAGATAAAAGGCAGCGACAAGACATTTGGTCCACGATACTACTTATCAGAAAAAAGCCATTTACAAGCACAAACTGGACATAACTGATAAACGCAGTGATATATAAACCAGAATTGACCTCTAATTTTGAATTTTTTTAGAAACCCGACCCCTAAGACATTTTACTCTGAATGAAAAGTATTTTATCACATTTCGGTCCAGAAAACTGTTATAGTTATTGTTATCAACTATCAAGGTGGTCCGTTTTTAGAAAAGTAAGCGACAAACAAAACTACAGAATTTAGGACAATATTGCCTAAGGTAATCATCACCCAGTTTATTGATAAATTAAAGCCTTTTAGTACTTAATGCCTAGGTAAAAAACATTTTCTCATGTGTGCCAGTTCTAATACCACAACTTTAAAGTTTACAACAATAAAATTCAGAAAAACTAGCAATGTTAATTCTTGACTTGTCTACTGTTTGTTATTATGACATATTGACATGTGACATAGCATGTGAAATCAGGAACGCATTAGACAAATAAAAGAACAGTAAAACTAGAGTTTTTCTGAAAAGTTGGCGAGTCTGCACTACTATTTACTTCTAAATAACTACTGTTTTCAGTTCCAGCCAGTTGGAATATAAAATAGTATAAATACCTCTACACTAAAGGCTCTCCAACCAAACACTTTTGGTACCTTCTTATATAAACGTATAAATGAAACAACATTTCGTAAAAGGAAATAAACCTTTCCACGCAGTACAAAACAACAAGACAGATTTCATCAACGTGGTTTAGAGACGCTTCGAATTTAGCTCAGTGAAACAATTTTCGCATCTAGAATCGCCTTCCAAACTTCAAAAAAATTAAAAGACAACAGCTCCCAACGATTCTCTCTGTACGTCTACAACCAACGTAATGAAATCCACCCTAGCCGCCAGTGAATAAAGCCAGGGGCAGAGAATAAAACACGCGAAAAGTTATCGAACCCAGCTGGCTCTAACGTATCGAGCCCGGCCAAACTTGCGAGGGGTCGGTCGGACCTGCTCATATCGCATTTTGTCCAAATATTGACTCGCCAAGTCGATGGGTCCGTTATGAGTGCTGCTATAACTATTGTAGCCACTGGAGACGCCTTCAGGGATTGGCTGACAAATGGATCTATAGTAGTTCAGTTTCTCCTTGGTTTCATTCATGCGCGCCATATGTCGTGCCCAGGATCGATCCACGTGTTTGACGCCACTGGGCTGTCGCTGCAGGTAGGCTGGCACTAGGGTGGCCGAGTCCACGTTGCGATGCTGGTAGTGCCAGATGGGGTAGCTCCAGCCGGCATCCGAGGCCCGGTATCGACCATGGATCGATGGACGACCATAAACCGACGGCTGATTGGCCAGCTGCTCAAACGGGTGGATGGCAGCTAAGCTGCGTGACCGTTGGATGGTAGCCGCGTTGTAGGGATGTTCCAGCGGCACGTCTGCATCAACAAAAAGCGTGCTGGCCGAGCGAACCAAACCTTCGACGGGCCGAAAAACGCTCTCGATCAAATCACTATACTCATGATATGTTGGGGTGGGATCTCTGTGCGAGGGAAATATTGCTAGCATATTTTTTCAGCTGGAAATAGCGCTGAAATAAATACATGACAAAGTATGTATTATTATAAAAATGCCCTTTCACCAAGGGCAGCAGTGTGGGTAGAATAGGAAATTTGGCTGATCTTATAGCGGAAAAATGCTAATAAGCTTGTCAAACACCCGGGACAAGTTTTGCAGCCGAATAGGGAAACTCAGCTTGCTAAATGAAGCGGACAAGAGTTGCGTCAGAATAGCAGTCGCCCGACACGTTAGTGCTTTCTGCACCCTATTCGCGCGAATAATTATGAAAAACATTTTGACGCTTACTAGCACTCAGGACTTGGGGTCAGGTGTATAGATTATAAAGTATTAATACTCTACAGATACATACAGGTATATATTTTATTTAAATTTCCCCACGCGCAATCTATTTATGATTTGTATATAGACAACTTTCTCGAAAACTACAAATGAGTAATGGCGTAATCCAACTTAACATTGTATTAATATTATATAGACATTAATTAACTACTAATATTCAATACGAATTATAAAATGTTACAATACAACCGTATAACTCTAGTTAATACAAATAACTATAGAACTGATATAAGCTTAAACTACATTTACATATAACAATAAAAATGAATGGCGATCGATTGATTATTATATATATTATATATCATTATGGATGAAAAATGATTTTTCAGGACATATGTAGCTTGCCTAGTAAATAACATCAAGAAACAATGAAGTACACGACACTTTTCCGGCAACAGTGCAGATGATGATAATGGCTGATTAATTCGCGCGAATAGGGTGCAGAAAGCACTAACATGTCGGGCGACTGCTATTCTGACGCAACTCTTGTCCGCTTCATTTAGCAAGCTGAGTTTCCCTATTCGGCTGCAAAACTTGTCCCGGGTGTTTGACAAGCTTATTAGCATTTTTCCGCTATAAGATCAGCCAAATTTCCTATTCTACCCACACTGCTGCCCTTGGTGAAAGGGCATTTTTATAATAATCCTATTTCTTTTTCCGCTGCAGCTATTTTACTTGACGACAGGAAAGCTGACACTTGAATTGTTTATTTGTATGAAAATAATACATTCTGAAAAGTGATCATTAATTTTGGTCAAAGTGACGTTATATTCGTGTTCGGCAACTCAAATTAACCTTTTTCACAGTTATATATATATATATTTAAAAAAATTGAAAATATTTTAAAATTTGGTCAAATTGACCATTCTGGCACTTTGCTAGGGCTACCAAAGTGGACCAGTGCACACCATGCGGACCAAAGAATATCAACTGACACCCCCTATCGACATCAAAATCTCAATTTCGAAAATTTGTCCCATTTTGACCCCCTTAGGGGGGTACCCTGAAGGGGCCATACTATAGGGAGGTTCAGAGGGGTCCTAGACGAAAATAAACCTCGAATTTGTGTTCAGGGGCCCAAATTACCCCTAGAGACATCAAAATCTCAATTTCGAAAATTTGACCCCTTAGGACCCCCTAGGGGGAGTGGTATATACCCTGAGGGGTCCTAGACGAAAATAGACCTCGGATTTGTGTTCAGGGCCCCAAATTACCCTTATCAAGAGTACATAATAGCTTCTCACTCTATATAGAAGAGTCTTCTTCTATAGTTCTTCTATATAGAGTAGTGTTCTAGTTCTTCTATATAGAGTAGTGAGACGCTATTATGTACTCTTGCCCTTATGGACATCAAAATATCAATTTTGAAAATTTGACCCCTTAGGACCCCTAGGGGGGGCACCCTGAAGGGGCCACAGGGGGGTTCAGAGGGGTCCTAAACGAAATTGAACCTCGGATTTGTGTTCAGGGGCCCAAATTACCCCTAGAGACATCAAAATCTCAATTTCGAAAATTTGACCCCTTATGACCC
>JASANF010006430.1:0-44256 GCA_030248245.1 Trissonchulus sp. WLG1_4
TGACCTTAATTTAGGCTTGTGCTAAGGCTTACGCTTAGGGCTTAGGTTCAGTGGCGTATCCAGAATTTCGCAAAGGGGGGGGGGGGGGGGTGGACGGGGGGGGGGTGCGGAGCAACCGTGAGCCACCATGTCGATGAGTGAGCCACCGCCGCTGAAAGGGGGGGCTGCGACCCGCAAAGGGGGGTGCTCAAACCGCAAGCCAGCCCCCCCCCCCCCCTAAATACGCCACTGCTTAGGTTTAGGCTTAGTATCAGGCTTAGGCTTAGGCAATAAAAAATCGAAATTTTCAGAAAAAATCCTGCCAGCTTAGCCTAGAGAATCCTGCCAACTAGGCCTAGACGATGCCTTAAAACATCATAACGCACTCAAAACTATCCAAAAACAAATATTATAGCCATTTTTGGCTTCGAACTTTCGCCTACGTTCACTTCCAAAAACACTGAAAATGCAATTTTCAAAGGGTGATAGCTCAGATAATCCAAATCTGTGGATAGGGGTTCTATTACAAAAAATGCTTCCCTCAAGGTGCTCTATTCCAAAAAATAGGTCCACTATCCCCCCCCCAACTGCACTTGATCCCAAATTTACGACGAAAGTCGAACATACCTCGATTCTATCAACACCAAATATATATTAATACAATATAATACGGTGAAAAAACCAATAAAAACTGCAAAAAATGCTAAAAACAATGAAAAAACATTAAAAACATGACATTGAAGAAGTGTGAATTTGAGCGGTTAACAGCAAAGAAGTGGGAACATGAAGCAAAACTATTTTAGTGTTTTAAGAGTAATTTCAGACTCGTTTTAGATAATCTAAAATCACTCTTAAAACAGTCTAAAAACATTTAAGAGTATTTTAAGAGTGATTTAAGAGTTTTTAAGAGTTTTTAAGATTATCTTAAATCACTCTTAAAACAGTCTAAAAATATAGAAAACTCAGCCAGCACACATTTAAGAGTGTTTTAAGAGTGATTTAAGAGTTTTTAAGATTATCTTAAATCACTCTAAAACTAGTCTTAAATCACTCTGAAACAATCTTAAAAGTTTTAAGACCCGTTTAAGAGTCATTTTTCAGTTTTATTTCAAATCTTAAAACACTCTAAAATTACTCTAAAATATTTTTAGAGTGTTTTCAGATAGTCTGAACTTGGTCTAAAACGTTCTGGTCTTCCACCTCAATCTAAAAATGGTCTAAATTTAGTCTTAAAATTTTTAGACCAAATTTAGACCAAATTAAGAACTCTTAAAATAGTCTTAAATTTTATAAATTTAAGACCAAATTAAGACCAAATTAAGAGTTGCGGTTTTCCTGTGGGTTGAGGTTAAAAATTTGCACTTTGCACCTCCACTTTACACAGGAAAACCATTTGTTCAAAACTAGTCCAAAACTAGTTCAAAACGCTGACAATTTTGGACTCGTTTTGAACGTGCCCGTTTTGTTCAAAACCAGTTCAAAAGTTTTTGAACTCGTTTTGAACAAATTTTGGGAGCCAGCGTGCAGATTTTGAACTGGTTTTGGACATTCAAATTTCGTTCAAAACTAGTCCAAAATTATTCGAACGCGTTTTGAACTAATTTTGGACGTTTTGGCAGTTTCCTGCTTCCTGTCATGTGAGTGTCTGTTTTATCCCATGCTGATTATTATTCTGTCTATTTTGCCTTCAATGTTATTTCTATACTCTTTTACACTGCTGTGTTAAATTTTGTGTGTAAAAACCCCCTCTTCCCAGCGATTGTGGCCCCCCATAGCGTTTTAGAGCCCCTTGGACAGAAATTTTCAGCAAGTAGGTAAGTTTGTTCCTCTTTTTTTTCCTATTTTTTCCTATTTTTTCGACCACCTCCTATTTTCTCTATTTTTTGAGAAAAATTCCTATTTTTGCCTATTTTTTCAAAATTTCATTGGAATGCATTAATTTTAAGGCAAATTTCCGAAACTGCCGCTGCGTTTACTAACATTACATGACAAATTCAGGTTTCCCAATAACTTGCAATATTATAGTACAGATCAGGAATAACATCCCTCGAAGCCGGCTTCAGCTTCAATGAAACCAAAGTGGTTTCACTGAAGCCAAATCAGCTTCAAAACTGCTGTCAACTTTTTGACAGACGATGAAGTATTAAACATGCCGTCTACTACCTACTTCGTAGTGCAGGTTAGACGGCTGTTTGTCCGACTAATTTCTAGTTTTGCGGCTCAGCTCAGCTTAGTCAGCTAGCTATTACCCCGTTTTATTTGGGATAGATAACTCATATTGCTAGTTCCCAAATTTTCTTCCTTCTGAACAGCCGCATTGTTAGAAATTCAAATCTTGACAACTTTGTGTGCTTGTGGTAGTGTTTAGCTTTTGTTTGTCAAAGCTCGTTTTATAAGCGTAGTCGGAAAACCAATTACACGAAAAGTCGGATCAAGTGCAGTTGGGGGGGGAAAAATAGTGGACCTATTTTTTGGAGTAGAGCACCTTGAGGGAAGCATTTTTTGTAATAGAACCCCTATCCACAAATTTGGATTTTCTGAGCTATGACCCCTTGAAAATTAGATTTTCAGTGTTTTTGGAAGTGAACGTAGGCCAAAGTTTGAAGCCAAAAATGGCTATAATCTTTGTTTTTGGATAGTTTTGAGTGCGTTATGATGTTTTAAGGCATCGTCTAGGCTTAGTTGGCAGGATTCTCTAGGCTAAGCTGGCAGGATTTTTTCTGAAAATTTCGATTTTTTACTGCCTAAGCCTGAGCCTAAGCCTAAGCCTGAACCTAAGCCTAAGCCTAAGCCTGATACTAAGCCTAAGCCTAAGCCCCATACTAAGCCTAAGCCCTAAGCCTAAGCCTAAGCCCAAGCCTAAATTAAGGCCAAGTTTGAATTTGGTCAAAAATTGGACGTTTCTGCCGAATTCGGCCAATTTTTCGGCTGGAACCCGGTCAAAGAGCCTTTGTTTTGATTCTAAAAAATTGTAAACAATAATCTGACACCATTTAGACACAATTAGAACGCAAAAATCAAGGGCTTCGGAAAAAAAATTGTAAAACGTCCCTCACTGAGGGTTCAGATTTCGGGGGGTCATATCTCAGAAAATCCAAAAAATGAAATAGGGGTTCTTGAAGCAAAAATGCTTCCCCCAAGGTGCTCTACTCAAAAAAATAGGTCCACTATTTTTCCCCCCCCAACTGCATTTAACCCGAAAAGTCAAAGGTTATTGAAGGGTCACACGGCAACAAACCAATTTTGCGCGTAGATTAAATAGAATAGACCAATAGAAAACTCATATTGCTGGTTCCCAAATTTTCTTGCCTCTGAACAGCCGCCGTGATCTTCTTTCACCAATTACTTTTTAGCGGTCAGCTGTATATATATATATATATATATATACGTATCCTGTGCGTTGTTTTCAATGTTTTATCTACGCGCAAAATTGGTTTGTGTCTGTGTGACCCTTCAATAACCTTTGACTTTTAATGAAAGCCTATGCATGTCTACACGAGTATATTATGCTACATTTACTTGTGTAGTACACTGTCTAATGTGACGTTCCCATCTTTTCTTTTGAATTTCGTCGGAAAAAATTTCTGATACGTCTCCAGTTGAGCAGATTTGATCTATGGAAAAATCACCAATTTTTTCCTTGGGGCTACCGCCCCCAGACCCTTGTAGGTTTGTCATTCAGTAATCTTGCGTTTTTAGGCGTTTTATGAGTGTTAAAATTGTTAGAAAGGGAATTTTAACCCATTACAAAAAATCGAAAAGTTTTTTTCCCTCCCGAAATTTTTTTCTGGGTACGCCACTGTTCATAGCTAAAATCGGACTGTGGGTTCGGAATCAGGTAACAATATATATTATATACGTTTGGGACAAAATTCTAGCCTAGTCCATGACCAAAAATTCCCTGAAGTTCCTCTGTAAAATGTCTCTGAATGGAAAGGGTAAAAAACATCTGAAAAATCCGTAGCCGCAAAAATTTCACAGAAAATTCAGATTCCTGGTTTTCCTGAAGGCATTGCAGTTGCAGGCACACTTGTGTGTGTGTGTGTGTGTGTGTGTGTGTTTTTAATTATATATATATATATATATATATATATATATTCAGAATATCACAGATGTCACTTTTTTGACATCCGCGGATGCGGGATGCGGATGTCACTTTATAGACATGCACACAGGATGCGGATTTTTTTAGAATACGTTCTAGACAAGTTATGAGATGATTTTTTCACCAACTATATATTATATAAAAGTTATACAAAGGTGCATACATGTATGAAAGGGGGATGGGGGGAAGCCCACCACCCCAAGATCGTGGGGCCGGGGGGAGGGTCCCTAAAATTTGGACAAAATTTATTAAAAATGGCACTTTTTGGAAAAATTTTACACACTATTGGTTAACTTTGGGCCAACTCAAAAGCAAAGGCTTGACCCTCTGGCCACTTGCTGCGGTGTATATAATCTTATTGGTGCATATTCTTCAAATTTCAAAGTTTCAAAATGCTAAATCTACTATGTAAATCCTGAGAGGTTAACAACTGATATTGGTTAGCATCCTAGCAGACAGGTTTCTCAATAATGCAGAACTGAGTTCTATTATGCGACAGTATATAATATTTAGTGAACTGTAGCTAACCTAACTTTACAAAAAATGCAAATTTTAACTAACAATGAGGATAAAAATCATGAAGATAAAGTTTCAATACACTGCTGTGTACAGTGAGAACAGAAATTGTCGCCAAATTGTCGACATTATATATATAATACCATGATAAAATTATGTGACGTTTATAGGGCGATAATTAGCAGCAAAATGGCCGTTGACGGATCCGATGGACGTATGTATGTGGGCCACAGGAAGACCTGAAAACATGAAAATATTTTTTTGCACGATTCGGAGGTTCGTTTTGAAACACTCATCTACCCGGTTTACATTTGATTTGGGAAAAATATTTTCACCCGTAAAACGGTACGCACCTCATCTTAATAAAAGTAAAAAACCCCATGGCCTTGATCTGATCTCTAGCCCCCAAAATAACTGTTGCCGCTTTTAATGAACATATAAGAAAACCAAGATTTAAACTCAGCAGAAAAAAAGGAAGAAACACAAAAATACCATAAATTAATGTACAATAACGATATATATGATATACAACATGACATAAAAGGTATATAACGGACTTTAAGAACGTTACAAAACGATTTAGTAAAAGCAGAAAAAAGTTAGAAAAAAACTAGATCGTATTTTGCGAAAGTTTCAAAAATCTAAAAATACTCACTTCGCATCAGCAAACAATCAGAAAAGCATAGTAAAAAACTCAAAAAAGGTGGAAAAACCAATTTAAACCCACCAAAAACGCCGGAAAATACAGAAAAAATAAGCTAAAATAATGCATTACAAAGGGAATTACAGACACAAAAGACTAAAACAAATGACAAAAAGGGCGTAAAAGTACTCCAAAAACATTAAAAACCGATTTGGGGCAAATCTGAAAAAAGTTAGAAAAAAACCAGAAAAAAACCAGAAAAAAACTAGATCGTATTTTGACAAAGTCAGAAAAAAACCAGAAAAAAACTAGATCGTAAGTTAGAAAAAAACTAGAAAAAAGTTAGAAAAAAGTTAGAAAAAAACTAGATAATTTTTTCTGGTTTTTTTCTAACTAGAAAAAAGTTAGAAAAAAACCAGAAAAAAACCAGATAATTTTTTACGATCTAGTTTTTTTCTGGAAATAATTTTCCTGTGCCCTTAAGGGGGTAGTGTCGCGAAAGCAGTCGACTTTGCGCGACTGTAAAACTTGTTCAGTACAATATTAGAAATTGTTCTTTCTATATTTTAAAAATCTATCTAAAGGCAAATTATTTTGCCAAGTTTCAGCAAAATTGGTGCAGCATATAGTTTGCAATAATGTCTCAAAGTCGGAAAAATGACGAAAAAAAAACCTATTCACATTCCATTTTTTAGTCACATTTATCAATTTTTCTGTTTAGGTTTTTTAAACAAACTGATAGCACATATGTTATAGTTTATGCACACAAAATTTAGTGCAGATTACTGTAGCGGCTGTGGAGTAATACTAGTTTGAACTGTGAAGGTGTACTTAAACTGTAAAATAGTAACAGCAATAATGATAAATTGTGAAAAATCTAGACGCTTATTTTCAAATCAGAAGAAAAACGAACCTTCAATTTTCTTTTTTCTTATTTGTCGCAAAAAATTGTGGCCAATCTGATATCTGGCTTGATTTTTCAAACTTTTATGTCCCTATTGTGTGATGTCTGGCTTACTAATGACGATTGGTCCAAGATATTTGTCAATATTGATAGTGTGATGTCTGGCAGTAATTATTTGATACCATACAGCGTTGGACTAGCTTCTCATTGAATGTACTACTTCAAAACAAAAAGTTCTATTTTCACAGCCTATGAGCAAAACTGCTTTCGCGACACTACCCCCTTAAACAACTTTCGAGAAGCAATGTGTCATTTTTTTGAAACAGTAAAGACGCAGCAAACTGACATGCGAGACGCACTGAGGCCGCAAGGTTTGTTCAGACAGTGCGTTTCACTTGTGACACCCTGCGACTTGCGTTTTGCGTCAAAATCGCAGCGGCAAAAACGCACCGTGTGAATCGGCCTTTAGGCTTAGTGCCTAGGCTTAGTGCTTAGGCTTAGGCTTAGTGCTTAGGTTAGGCTTAGGCTTAGTGCTTAGGCTGAGGCTTAGTGCTTAGGCTCAGGGGCCGTATTCTTAAAATTACCTGCAGGTAAAGTTAGGTTAACTTTACCCACAGGTAAAGTGGAGGTGCAAAGTGCAAATTTTTAACCTCAACCGTCTACGTTAATCGTGTTTTCAATTTTAACTTTACCTTTACCCACAGAATTAACTTTACCTTCACCTTACCTGTGGGTAAAGTTAGCCTAACTTTACCTGCAGGTAATTTTGAGAGTACGGCCCCAGGCTTAGTAGGTGGGTCAGAAAAGGCTTGGATCAAGTGCAGTTGGGGGGGGGGGGGAATAGTGGACCTATTTTTTGGAGTAGAGCACCTTGAGAGAAGCATTTTTTGTAATAGAACCCCTATGCATAAATTTGGATTTTCTGAGCTATGACCCCTTGAAAATTGCATTTTCAGTGTTTTTATAAGTGAACGTAGGCCAACATTCGAAGCCAAAAATGGCTGTAATCTATGTTTTTGGATGGTTTTGAGTGCGTTATAATGTTTTAAGGCATCGTCTAGGCTTAGTTGGCAGGATTCTCTAGGCTAAGCTGGCAGGATTTTTTCTGAAAATTTCGATTATTGCCTAAGCCTGAGCCTGAACCTAAACCTAAGCCTGATACTAAGCCTAAGCCTAAGCCCAAGCCTAAATTAAGGTCAAGTTTGAATTTGGTCAAAAATTGGACGTTTTTGGCGAATTTGGCCAATTTTTCGGGTTAAATGCAGTTGGGGGGGGGAATAGTGGACCTATTTTTTTGAGTAGAGCACCTTGGGGGAAGCATTTTTGCTTCAAGAACCCCTATTTCATTTTTTGGATTTTTTGAGATATGATCCCCCGCAATCTGAACCCTCAGTGAGGGACGTTTTCGCAATTTTTTTCCAAAGCCCTTGTTTTTTCCGTTCTAATCGTGTCTAAATGGTGTCAGATTATTGTTTACAAGTTTTTAGAATCAAAACAAAGGCTCTTTGACCGGGTTCCTGCCAAAAAATTGGCAAAATTCGCCAGAAACGTCCAATTTTTGACCAAATTCAAACTTAGGCTTGGGCTTAGGCTTAGGCTTAGTATGGGGCTTAGGCTTAGGCTTAGTATCAGGCTTAGGCTTAGGTTCAGGCTTAGGCTCAGGCTTAGGCAATAAAATAATCGAAATTTTAAGAAAAAATCCTGCCAGCTTAGCCTAGAGAATCCTGCCAACTAAGCCTAGACGATGCCTTAAAACATCATAACGCACTCAAAACTATCCAAAAACAAAGATTATAGCCATTTTTGGCTTCGAACTTTGGCCTACGTTCACTTCCGAAAACACTGAAAATGCAATTTTCAAGGGGTCATAGCTCAGAAAATCCAAATTTGTGGATAGGGGTTCTATTACAAAAAATGCTTCCCTCTAGGTGCTCTACACCAAAAAATAGGTCCACTATTTCCCCCCCCCCCAACTGCACTTGATCCAATTTTTCGGCAGGAACCCGGTCAAAGAGCCTTTGTTTTGATTCTAAAAAATTGTAACCAATAATTTGACACCATTTTGACACGATTAGAACGGAAAAAACAAGAGCTTCGGAAAAAAATTTCGAAAACGTCCCTCACTGAGGATTCAGATTTCGGGGGGTCGTATCACAGAAAATCCAAAAAATGAAATAGGGGTTCTTGAAGCAAAAATGCTTCCCCCAGGGTGCTCTACTCAAAAAAATAGGTCCACTATTTCCGCCCCCCCAACTGCATTTAACCCAAAGGCTTAGGCCCGTATTCGCATACTAACACTAACACTTAAAGTTAGTGTAAACCCTAACTTTAAGTGCTTCGTAGCACTTAAAGTTAGTGTTTACACTAACTTTAAGTGTTAGTGTTAGTATGTGAATACGGGCCTTAGTCTTAGTTGTTTGCATCAAATAAAAGGACACTTGCTACTGTGGAATCATAAATAAAGCTGCACTTTTAAACCGAAACTGACTGTCAGTGCCAGCTTGCAGCTGAGCATCAGTGACGTTTGTAAATCGTATTTATGGCATTCGCTTTCAGTTAAAATAGCTACTTATGGCTAATGATGCTTAATTTTATATGAAAATGTAATTAATTTATTGTATACGCGAAAACAATCTATAACTTTTGATATGCAAGATCAATTTATGTATATTTCGCCTCTTTTTTCAGTTGGCAAAACTAGCTAAATATGTTGCTAAGAGAGCTGTATTAAATATATTATTATCTGTTATTTTATGACAATCGAATTTCAGGCTGATATTACGACTGTATTGGTCATAATTTTCGACGAATAGCCCTAATATGTCGAAAAACGATGATTTTCGACAGAAATTGAATTTTTTCGAATAGGTATAAATCAACGTTTTTTCGCTTGAAAAGTGCTAAAAATGAACTCAGGCGAAAACCTATAAAGACGTGTTTTCACGGTGAAAAAATGTCAGTTTGAATTTCTCCCCCCCGCCTCAGTTGCGCCCTTAGCCTTAGTATGGGGCTTAGGCTTAGGCGTAGGTTCAGGCTTAGGCTCATTCTTAGGCAATAAAAAATCGAAATTTTCAGAAAAAACCCTGCCAGCTTAGCCTAGACGACGCCTTGAAACATCATAACGCACTCAAAACTATCCAAAAACAGAGATTATAGCCATTTTTTGCTTCGAACTTTGACCTACGTTCACTTCCTAAAACACTGAAAATGCAATTTGTGGATAGGGGTTCTATTACAAAAAATGCATCCCTCAAGGTGCTCTACTCTAAAAAATAGGTCCACTGTTCCCCCCCCAACTGCACTTATCCGGTCTCCCTATTTACTAAAAGACATTGATTGTGTTGAAAAAGTGCAAAGAACTTTTATGAAGAAACTGCCTGGATTATACAGTATGCGATATATTGAACGGTTGAAAGCATTAGATAGTCAGTCGTTAGAGTACTGACGAATTGTCATAGTATTGATTTTTATGTATAAAATTGTGCACGGATATGTAGAATTAAGATTTGATGATTTTTTGCGTATACGGCTGATTTTGGTGGCAGAGGCCATGCTCTACGTGTTCGTACCACGGTGCCGAAAATTGATGCTATGAAATATGGGTTTTGTAATCCTGAAAAAGAACAACAAAAAAACAAACAACAAAAACACCAAAAAAAAAACCGTGTCACGAAAATTTAGAATAAGCTGCCCTCAGAAATTATTTTATGTTCGACTTTACCTCAGTTTGAACGTAAGCTAAATGAAATAGATTTATCTGGTTTCCTAAAAGGGTGGGGGCTCGTTTGATCAGACTGGTCTGGTCTTCCCCTGTCCTATTTACTGATTCACATCTTGTTTGCTTTAAGTTTCAGCATGTAACTTTTTACCGCTTTGCTTTACTGATTTTGCTTTTCTGATTTCGGCTACTTTTTTCTGATTTTGTTTTTGCCTACTGTGATGCTTGTTTCAGTTGAATATATTCTTTTGCTTGGTCAAGGTTCGGCACCTGCTTTGTCAAGGTTCGGCAGGGGGGGGGGGGGGAATTATTTTTGGCCGTCAATCGCTTCCTACCCCATCTTTTAATAAAAATATGTTTGCTTTGCTTTGCACTCAAAACTATCCAAAAACAAAGATTATATATAGCCATTTTCGGCTTCGAACTTTGGCCTACGTTCAAAAAATGGACGTTCACTTTCAAAAACACTGAAAATGCAATTTTCAAGGGGTTATAGCTCAGAAAATCCAAATTTGTGGATAGGGGTTCTATTACATAAAATGCTTCCCTCAAGGTGCTCTACTCCAAAAAATAGGTCCACTATCCCCCCCCCCCAGCTGCACTTGATCCCCCCCCGGCGAACCTTGACCTGTTTTATGTGATGAGCCTTGCTGTAACTTAAGCTACGTTAGTTCTGATGAACAAAATAAATACAAGACCACTGAGTTTTCTTGCCTCTATAACAAGATTTGCACTTGCTCATTCACAGGAACTAGACGTATCATGAAAAGGGAGATGTTTCATGTTTGGTCGGTCGACCATCTTTTGAGCCGAATGTTAAAGCTACCTTAGCGAACACACGGGCTTTAGTCCTTGTCTGAGAATACGACTTTACCTTCACCTTACCTGTGGGTAAAGTTAGCCTAACTTTACCTGCAGGTAATTCTGAGAATACGGTCCCAGGCGTGGATCAACGCGGGGGTGGGGGGTGCGGAGCAACGTGAAATTAGACAAAAATTAATTATACAAATTTAATTAGAGAACTTTCGAGGCCGATCAGGGTGTGTGGAGGGGGGTCATAATATGCTCCTAAGAAACAAAATCTATTTTTAAAATTATCTGAATTCTCAACATTTTGTTGTTTCAGTAAGCTAAGTCAGTGGATTAATAAATGGAGTGCTGTCTTTGTTTGCTGCTGGGTACATTAGTTCTGGCTGCTGTTGTTGCCTATTTGTTAGATCTCACGTCTATGACTGCTGCAATCAATGTTATCAAGGGTCTTTTCCGCAAACAGGGGCTGGTCAAATCATTATACCAGGTTGGATTATAATATGTTATATATAATATACAAAAGTCTTTGGTTTAGAAAAGTATATATATACAGTGACAAGTAGATCATACTTAAAAAATTATCTTCGAAAAAATTACATATCTCCTAGTCAGGGTTTTTTTTTTCAAAAAATTTTGTGTGCATAATTGTGCAAAATTTCAATTTTAGTGTGCAAAATTTTATTTTTCTGTGCAAACTGTAAATGCGTTTTCCTCGCTTATATAGAAGCATATATACGCGTTTTTATACCTCTAGAGGTACGTACGTATCAGTGGCCTACTCAGAAAAAAATTTCGGGGGTGGGAATGACTTTTCAATTTTTTGTAATGGGTCAAAAAACGCACTTATTAGCATTTTGAACACTCATAAAACGCCTTACAAGCGCAAGATTACTAAACCAATAAGTTGCAGCGGTCTAGGGGCAGTAGCCCCCAGCAAAAAATTGGCGATTTTTCCAATTTTTAGACCCAATTTGGTCAACTGGAGACGTATCAGAAATTTCTTCCGACAGAAAAATTAAAACAAAAGATAGTAAGTAACGTCACATCATACAGTGTGTATATAACGCAAGTATATAAATTTAGCATAATGTACTGGTGTGAACATGTAAATGCAGCATAATGTACTCATCTATACATGCGTAGGCTTTGATGAAAGATATGTAATAACAAGGCTTAGTATTAGTAAGCCACAAAGTCGCAGGGGTCTGGGGGCAGCAGCCCCCAGAAAATAAATTTGGGAAAATTTTTGATTTTTATGCCAAATTTGGTCAATTGGAGACGTAGCAGAACATTTTTAAAAGAACATTTAAAAAAGAAAAAGACAATGTATTCCACAAGTAAATGAGCATAATATACTCGTGTAGACATGCACATGTAGCCCCCCCAAATCGAGGATCCGGGGGGGGGGAGTGTCTCCAAAATTTGGGCAAAATTTCGAAAAAAATGGCACTTTTTGGCGAAATTTTTATAAAATTTTGCAAAATTTAGGGTATTTTTGGTCAATCTGGGGGGGAGGGTCCCCAAAATTTAGTCGGAGAGGCCCCCCCAAAATTTCGACCCCGTTACATGTATGTGCATAGGCTTTGATGAAAGACAATAACAAGAAATAGTAAGCCACATAGTCGCAGGGGTCTGGGGGCAGCAGCCCCCAGAAAAAAATTTGGGAAATTTTTGATTTTTACGCCAAATTTGGTCAATTGGAGACGTATCAGAAAATTTTTCCGGCCGGACCATAAAAACCAAAGAAGGGGCCCTTGATGCCAGTAGATGCAGGGGTCTGGGACTCTGGGGGCGGCAGCCTCCAGAATTTTTTTTCGATTTTGCATTAAAAACACTGCATTTTTAGCACATCCCAGGCCCATCGGACGCTGTGCATTATTGTGCAAAATTTTAATTTTTGTGTGCAAAATTTTAAAAAAGTGTGCATTTGCACAGGGTTTTGCACAAAAAAAAAACCCTGCTCCTAGTTGGTTTCAGCAATTATTATCTACCTTTTTGTTTTTCTGCTGGTCTGTAGTAAATCTTTCTTTTTTTCTTGTTTCTTATCAGGTGTTATTTCATTATTTATATAGGTGGATGCAGAGTCACGAAAGCACGGTGGGGATTTGGTAGCTAATGTTCTCAAGGTATATAATTTCATTGCTGTCGAGTCGTACTAATTGTCTTACAGTATATACCATTGCCTAAGTATTGTATATAGCTGTTTTCATTTATTTTTTTACGTAGCTCAGATGTATTTATATACATTGGGGACAATTAAAACTCTGCCGGAGCTAGCGGAAAGGGACGTGTTTAACATATTACAGAACTGTAATCAGAATCGTAATCCCCTTTTATGGGTTGGGTATGGGTACCCTTTCATTTTCATGATTGAAATGAAGTTGACTTTTAACTTTTAATATATAGTTTTTCAAAATTATAAAAAGTAGTAAATATATATCATTTTTACATATCGTTGTGTGATATTTGAGTGACATTATGCTTCACTTTTGAATGATCTTCTGTTGTTTATTTTATTTATTTATATATTTATTTATTTTTATTTATTTATTATGACATTAATTAAATCATATGCATCAGACGACGCAGATTTATGCATAAAATAGATTAATATTGTGTATGTATTCTCATCGTAAATCGTGGAAAAATTTAAAAAAACACTCGGGTGGATAAAAGCTTTAATTTTTTGAAATCTTTTAAAATATACCAATTCTAAACTTTTAACTATTACTTCAAGTTTAAGTTTCATCTAATATATATACACACTGTGTATTAATTTTTCAATTTTTCAATAATTTTTAGGCCCATGGGGTGACTGAAATTTTCACGTTATGTGGTGGTCACATTTCGCCGATTTTGGTCGCGTGTCAGCAGAGGAATATCAAAGTGGCCGACGTACGACACGAGGTAAGTCAACTAACTAACATTAATTTTATTGGTGAATTAGTGTTGTCCCACTGTATAGATTTTGATCAAATGTTTGATTACACACAGTCTTGCGGCGCAGGGGTGAAAATATTAGTTTATTTTGCCTTGCTGCTACGAACGTTTTTTTGTTTCTTGATTTCATTTTTAGTTTATTTTATGTCCGAGACTCAAAAGTACGGCCAGTATATAACTGACGAAATCACGTCACTTATTTTTTCTTAATTTTGAACATCTTCTGGTCAGACTTTAGTTTGATTTCGACATTTATATACTCTGATTAAGCTCGAATGATAGGAATAGCCCCACGACCCCTTATTTACCTTGTGTGCTTGCTGTTTAGGCTGCAGCGGTGTTTGCAGCGGACGCAGTGGCACGACTGAAGCAGAGCATCGGGGTGGCGGCGGTCACCGCGGGACCTGGTTAGACTTTTTTATATTCATGTATCTTTTTTCTTTTTTATGTTTTTTTCTGATTTTCATTTTTCTCTTGCGAGTATGTATTATATATATATGTGGGCTTATGTGAAGCAATGTGCTTTTTAAGGGAGGAATTACTATTACGCGATTGTATAAAATGATTGTATAGCTTAGTTCGTCAAGTTGTTCAAAACAGTGTATATAGTCTGCCTAGTTTTTCTTGTTCTGTTTTTTAGGTATATATATATATATATATATATATATATCTATATATATTATTTTTACGTTATTTTTTAGTTGGAATTTTAGCTATTTAGAAATCTGTCGATTTTTTTGCAGTCCATACAAAAACGTTTTGGATTAATTTCAGTCTCACAACACTGCTCAGGTTATTTTTATTTTCAGGATTGACCAACACTGTGACTGCTGTGAAGAATGCTCAAATGGCTGAGTCACCAGTTTTGCTGATGGGAGGTGCTGCCGCCACAGCTCTGAAGGTAACGGAGGAAAAAAAAAATAAAAAATCCTTTTTTGTCCAAAAAAGGGGCTGGAAAATACCAACTTAAAACGAAAAATTATATTCATTTTCCATACTATATATATATATATATATATATATATATCAGTGATCGGGTGCCTGGAATTTTTTCGGGGGGGGGGCGCGACCCCCCCCCCCTACTCACTGACAACTATTTATATATATATATACAAATTCACTGTGGGGGGTCTTTGGGCGGCGCCTCTAGTATCTGCTGTCTCCTTCTGTTTTTGATCCCTAATATATCATATATAAATCTTCTATATTCACACAGTGCGGTCTGGGGGGCAGGTAGCCCCCAGAAGCTCAACGCCACTGTTGATGCCGGGATATCCTCTAAAACCGCTACTTATCAAAACACACAGGCGAGAAGCCCAGGATAGTCCCCAGAACTCAACAGCCAGAGTTTTATAAAGCTTGACAAATTTCCGCAAAAAAACGCGGGGGTCTGGGGGCGGCGCCTCCAGAAGCTGGGACTTTTCAAAAATTTGAGAGAAAAATGCAGAAAAAACGTTAACAACCTAGAAAAAACAAATAGGGCAGGGCGGCAGCCCCCAGGAAAAAAAAAAGAATTTAGATTTAGGCCAAATTGGAGATTTGGACTAAAGAGAGAGACATACAGTTTTGAGGATATTGGTATGCTATGGACAGAATTTTTTCAAATCCTCCGTTCACTATGCCGAATTAGCAAAACGATAGATACAAGGCAAAAAAGGAGTAGTCGTATCAGAAATTGTTTCCAACCGGGAAAATAAAACAAACGGGGAACGAAAATGCAACAGGTATACATGTAGTGGGGGGAATGGGGGGGGGGGAAGACACCAAAATTCGGTCCAGGGGGAGGGAGGGGGGGTCCCGCCACGGGAAAAGAGTGGGGAGGGTCCCGGCGGAACAGAAATTTTCGGCCAAAATTATAAAAAATTAGCACTTTTTCGAAAATTTAAGCGATTTTTACCAAAATTTTCGCCAAAAATTGTCAAAATCGGGTTTTTGGTCAAAAAAGGAAAAATTGCGTCATTTTTTGGAGGGAGGGGTCAAAAATGGGGACGAAGGGGAGGGGGGGTCCGACCAAGGGGGGAGGGGTCCCCAAATTTCGGGCTGTACATGTATGAGGATATAATATTTGACCAGTAAATGCAGCAAATGACCCCTTGACACATGCATAGACTTTACACAAGACAGAGGAAGACCATTCATTAATCCAGAAAGTTGCGGGGCGGCAGCCCCCTGTAAAGAATGGAGAAATTTTTTATTTTAGGGCAAATTTGGTCAATTGGAGACGATGGAAATTTTTTTGGTCTGGCAATAAAAACCAAAGGGGGGACCCTTGAAAATTTCAGTCGGAAAAAATTTCGGGGGGGGGGGGGGGGCGCGCCCCCCGGCTGATATACTATATATATATATATATATATATATATATATATACACCTTGTATGGATGAAGATAACGTTTCGTATTTTTATACAACACGAACGTGAGTATATTTTGGACGAGTTCTTGAATTATTATTTATTGTGTGTTATATATATTTTGGGTCGCTTCAATAGAGAGGGCCTCTTGGGTCAAAATTTGTCACTCCTTGACCGACCAAAAATACTCTACGTTTTGCAATATTTTCGAAAAAAGTCAGTTGACCTACTTTTGCTTTGAATTTCGGGACTCTTCCATGGGCTATTCGGTGGAGGGTCCCCTGCATACGTGGACATATAGGCGTATTCTGGGGGGAAGGGGGTGCGGAGCAACTTATCCACTTGCAGGGTTGGCAAGTCTCGGGCTTGCAACCGAGACCGAAACCGAGACCGAGACCAGGCAACCGAAACCACCGAAACGAGACCTACGAGACCGAGACCAGCCCTTGGGGGACCTTTTTTCAGGTTGTAATTATAAAAATTTGAAATTCTCTGAAACGTGTCAATTAGTAATTAAGTTACAAAAAAGTGACCATTCGGTTAGGTTGTATGAGTGTATCACTTGCGAAGTTGCGAGAAACTTAACATTGTAACGACCGGATGCATGAGAGTAGGTGATTGACAGCCGGAGAATACATAAGATTATTTTCCCGCTATTCTGTCAACTTTTGGTTATTTTTAAAAGTTTCGCACACTTCTTTGCAAACCACAGTGCGTTTTATAGTGCATTGTCATACATATATTTTCACTTTGGCAGCCTGACTCAGGTGCCAGCGTAAAATCCTCCGTGCTGGTGCATTGGTGCTACTATCAGAAGTTCGGACCAGAAAAGTTTCTCCCGCTGACACAGTTATGTGGGGGAAAGGTTTGATCGCCCCAACCACTCTATAGCCTAAAAAGCATTTGACTGTGCCTAGTTTTTTTCAGGTAATTAATGTTTTGACATGCGTTGAAAGGTGGGGGCTCAAGAAATTCAAGTAAACTGCCGTCCAATGCACGCTTAGTAAAGTTGCAGAGGCCCGCAAATTTTTAATTTAAATTACAAATCAGCTACTAACTTAGCACTATTTGGTAAATGATGGTCAGTATTTTTACTGTTTACCATATGCTTTAGAGGTTCCACATACAATGCAACATCGCTAAGTCAGACAACCCATTCTAGCTCAAACATTAAGTAAAAAATCTAGCTTGATATACAAAGTTTATATAAACTTGAAGTTCGCCAAAGTTTGCCGGTGAACTGACATTCTTTTGCAGCAGACAGTTTTGACCATTTCATGCTTGGCAATATGTTTGGAAACTTGAATTGTAAAAATAATCTTCGTGATTTTGGAAAATTGTGAAAACTTCAAGTCTCATCTGAAATACCGAGACCACCCTATGGCAGGTCTCGGTTTTCTTACCGAGACCGAGACCGAGACCAGCCTAGTCTCGGGTTTTTTACGAGACCGAGACCGAGACTGCCAACCCTGTCCACTTGTTTTATCTTCTTGAGCCACTGTTTTTGCTTTGTGAGCCTACTAAATTTGGCGTCGTGAGCAATCTTCAGAACATTTTTTTTGGGGGGGGGGGGTGAAAACCCGCCCGTACGTCCATGTATGGCCCCTGTCCCCCCATAATACGTGTATGCTTTTAATAAAAACTACTGTTTCAGGGTCGTGGCGCCCTGCAAGACATCGACCAAATGTCTCTGTTCAAACCGCTGTGCAAGTTCACGGCCACCGTCACTCGTGTTCGGGACACTGTGCCCATTCTGCGCAAGGCCATTCAGGTTGCCAGGTCCGGGAAACCAGGTATTATGTCACGTATGGTATGATGGACTCATGTACGACTGAGTCATCTTAATATTACCTAAGTTCAACATAAATTCACGTAGCAGGATTGCATAAATGTTGTGTTCAAATTCGAAACAATGAAACAGAATGTAAACTTTAAGGCTATGTTTGTTATGATGGTTGTCAAAACTTGGTTGTTGGATTGAACGGTTAGAACTGCATGAATATTGTTTGTTCAAGTTTTATTATAATTATATTGATATAATTATTATAATAACAAGTCTAGTTTAGACTAGTTAGACCAAATGCGTAAGTGCCAGCATGTTTTTAATAACATGTCAAAATTTTAAATTTTTCAAATTTTAGCATTATGGCAACCAAAGTGAGATTTGATCACACATGGTGTGATCTATATAGTCAGCCCCTTTTAGTAAAGTTTTCGGGGGTCATAACTTTTGATACAGTGCTAGTACAATTATAATATTAGCGTCATGAGCAAATTCTGAGAGCTTTCAAATGATGGGTCACATGACCCTGTGACGTAACGTTTAACGTACGTCAAAATTTAGAACATGAAATTTGGTCTTATTTTCAAAAAGTGGCGCAATCATGTGACATGTCATTACAAAGCGCTAACAATTGTTTTTGCTTTGACGTTATTTTTATGTTTGTGCGTTATTCATAGCAAAAGTTATGTACGTTTTTCTGGTTAATTTTGAAAAATGACTAACTACAAAAGTGGTGTGTCGCGGAGGATTCGCGGAGGAAAAATAACTCCAATTTACGCCCTTTTACAGTCAAAATCAGAGCACCGCAAAGTAATAGCAAGTATTAACGCTTCTTTTGGACCTTTTGATGAAACAGATAATATGCGCCGCGTTTTCAGTAGCAACGTTTCAACGTTGCTTGTAGCAGCAAACAAATAACCCCATTTTACGTTGCGTATAACTTTCAAACAACACGACTACACGAAATAAGAAAGCTAAACGTCATACTACCACACATGGTTCTAGCTGATCCTTCAATATAGAGAAATATAATAAATATATAAATACACTTATTATCAATATTACAAGTCTAGTGCGCCTAGTTCGTCCAAATACGTGCGGTGATATCACTTAGTATTTATCGACGAAAATTTGACAAATTGAAAAATATGTTGATAAATTTGACGAAAAAAATAAGTATGGGTACAACTCTGAGTAGCATTGATGGCATACATAAACTACTAATTTCAAGCAAGCCCACACTGGCTGGAAATAGATTGCGCATCTTTTGTGAATTGTCAAAAATGAATTATTTTTGCTCAAGGAATAAAAACAAAAAAAAATTGAAAAAATTACACCGGTCCAGAATCGAACTGGGGAACTCTGGTTTGATGTAACAAATCACATACAAACCACACGCTAATCCACTGCGCCACCGGCGCTGCTGAACACTTTCGTTTGAAACGTCATTAAATGGGTAAATTACTGTGCTGATTTAATGAAATTGGTAAATTAATTTAAAAGTTTTAAAATTTGAACCAATTTTGGTTAATACGCATAAGTGTGTTAACAAACATAACTTGATCTATTCACTGGTATACTCAAATCCGAATTATTATATTTATCATTTTGCTTAGGATAGTTTAGATCCTATTAATTATATTGATATTGATAATTATTTATGATAAAGAATCGTTCATGTTCATGTCTTTGCAAAATCGTTAAAAGTTTTGTAGGGTGTGGCAAGTCTGTTAAGTCGAATGCGTAATTAGGCATATTCTGTAAGGTAATAAGTAACTCTATAAGATCTTGTTTTGGAATCGGGTCGGGCTTTATAACAAGCTACCTGTTCTGGAAAGCTTTGTTTTGGTTTATTTTTAGGTCCAGTGTTTGTGGAATTCCCCATCGACAGCCTTTATCCCTATGCCCTGGTTCGCAAGGAAATGGGTTTCATTGCACAGCCAAAAAGTTTACAACAGCGACTGACGAATTTGTATGTTTGTGAGCATTTTATTTTTGTACTCATAATATATTATTTATAACATACCATGCATTTAACTTGGTCAAAACTAGGAGCAGGGGGGAGGCTTTTCGGGGACTTTTCCCCCTGATTTGCCGAAATTAGCCAAGTTTTGCGAAGGTTTTGAAAAAGGGTCATTTTTGCGGTTTTTGGCAGTCTTTCCCGGGTCTTTGATTTTGGGAGATGGCAAACCCTCCCTCTTTACACGTATGTACTTTTTTATATTCATGTACCATTTAAAAATATTAATACGGTAATACCAGTCAGTAAAACAGTTGTTTTATTTTCTTCTTATCTTGAATAGTAGGGTCTAGGGAGGCGTAATTAAGATTTAGGTGTTGATCCCGATCCGATAATTAGTATATATACCTAGTAGAGTTAAACTACATTCCTGGATAGTGCCAATCCAACATGAAATTATTTTTTTATGAATAGAAAAGAACAGATTTTAAATCAAGGTTGAAGACCTCCAAGTTATGCACAATTTATTTTTTATTTCAGCTATATGGACTGGTATATTTCCCGTCTTTTTAACAACGCATTCAAAGAACAGCCGTTGGAACCTTTGCCACTTCACATTCCGCTGCCTTCTGCCTCTAACTGTGAGATTTAAAGTTGATTAATTAATAATTAGTTAAGCAGTTAACTAATCCAATCGACTCATTAGAAGGATTAGCATCTATTTTTGGCTTTATCAAAACATAGTTTGTCACGTAGTAGTGTTGTCTGATGGAGTAAATTGCCAATAATCATTGTACTTAGTTTTTGTTAATCCGATTACTAGATTGCTATACCGTTTTGTAACCGCACTAATTTAATCAATTAATTTAATTTATTTTCTGTTTCAGTGTCTCAGTGTGTATCCCTTCTGCAGTCTGCTCGCAAGCCGTTGTTGCTAATCGGAAGTCAGGCTTTGTTGCCTCCCATTGAGCCGAATCAACTGGCGGCTGCTGTTAATGTAAGTTTTGCGTAGAATGAGCGGGGTTTTGTGCGCATGTTTTGCTTAATTGGCAGCTATGCTTGTGGAGTCAAATATTTCGGCCCAAGTCCTAGATACGGCACTTTTCTAAGAATCCGGCGCCATTATTTCCAAACAGCGCCGTATATGGTAATATAATGGCCCTGCGGGAATGAAGCAGCTGATGGAGCTTGTTCATTCGCGCATGCCATTATACCATAACTGGCAGTGTTCGGAAATATAGGCTGCTAGATTCGTATTAAAGTGCCGGATATAAGGACTTGGGTCAATACAAGCAGTTACCTTTGATGGCTTAAACCTGTGAAACGTTAGCTCGTTTCTAAGGGTGAATACTCACATTTTAACTAACCATAAATTTTCTTAATTTTAACTTTTATTCTGATTGTGATAATATTGCTTGCGTTTTGCTGAAAATGTGCTTTACAGTTAGCAGTTTAAATATAATTATAAACGACGGTAGCGGCTTGGCTTGTGCTACAGATGGTGTTGACATTAATGGCTGAGCTTATTCAGACGGTCTGATTCAGGCGAGTTTTGTGCAGACAATGTATTTTCCCTTTTTCAGGCTCTTGGCATTCCGTGTTATCTGGGCGGCATGGCGCGTGGTCTGTTGGGCAAGAGTGGCTATCTGCACATGAGACAGCGACGCAAGGATGCACTGAAGGAAGCAGATGTGGTCATACTTGCAGGTCTGCTGAGTGCTGCTTTATTTTTGACTTTTTTTGAGCTTTTTTAAGCCTTTTGCAGTAGTATGTAGGACATGACTTCGAATTGACGATTCAGTTGCTGGTGTTTTCACTCTTTTTCTTCGCAGACCTATATTATTTTTTCATCGTGAAACCATCCTGTACTTTTTTTGTGACTAGCACTGTTTTTACAATGTATAGGACCCAGTTATTTTTGTCGTGAATTTTGTTGCGTTTTCTTATAAGTAGAGTGCAAATAAATGTGTTTTTTTCTGCATTCGACTGATTTTGTTACTGTTTTCAGGAACGGTATGCGATTTTCGCCTGAGCTATGGCCGAGTGCTGAGCCGGAAGAGCAAAATTATTGCAATCAATCGGGATAGAGGGGAATTGTTGAAAGTAATTTTCTCAATATTTTTCATTATTGTGAAAGTTTTGGTATGTCCTCGATATGATTTTTGAGTGAAATTTAATTGTCTTTAACTTTGAATTAACTTCGAAAAATGATCTATTAACTGATACCAAGAGTACATAATAGCGTCTCACTCTATATAGAAGAAGAGTGAGACACTCTCCTTTCTGCCTGTGTTATAGCGCAGGCAGATGCGCTCGTCATTTCCAGGCTACATGTTGACATTCTATGCAACATGTGACTGGCCAATCAGCGCGTAGATTCCCTGCGTAACACACTTTAGTATATAATCGCTGATGTGTTGATAAGCATTAAGATAGAGTTAAAAGCTTAATAACTCATTATTTATTCATAGTCTGCTTGCAAAAACATTAAAAAAGGTTTGCAAATACCTCTAGGGATATTTTGGCAAACTTTCAGCGAAATTGATTGAGAAACTTTTGAGATATAAACTTTTCTGAATTTCTTCAAAGTTTCTCAATCAATTTCGCTGAAAGTTTGCCAAAATATCCCCAAAGGTATTTGCAAACCTTTTTTAATGTTTTTACAAGCAGACTATGAATAAATAATGAGTTATTAGCCTTTATCCCTATCCCGTTTTATGATTGGAGCACGTGCACAGGCGTCGGCCAATCAGAGATTAGAAGCTCGCTTCTGATTGGCCAGTCACATGTTGCATAGAATGTCAACATGTAGCCTGAAAACGACCAGCGCATCTGCCTGTGCTATAACACAGGCAGGCTGGAGAGTGTCTCACTCTTCTTCTATATAGAGTGAGAAGCTATTATGTACTCTTGCTGATACATTGAAGTCAGCTATTGACAGATGCGCAACTGTTAAGTCGTGCTGTGATAATCTAAAATCCTCTATGACACTGTTTATAAATGGAAGATTAACACTGTGACGGCTATACCTAGGAAAAAGCTGGGAATTTTCGCTAAAATGCACGTAATAAGTTGATCAATATAGGACGTATATGGTTTAGTCTTGTGATTCATTGTGTGAAAGTTTAGATGCTCAAACTCTGGGGGGATGAGGGGGGATTTGGGATTCCCATTATTTTTCTGATGCTTCTAGTATACCACCCGTGGTTTTGACTTCAGTTTGGTTTTGATTTGGTCAGGTTTGGGTACCATGAACATTCGACGTTATATCAATTCTAATAATAGACCATGGACGTTTGTCGTTATAGAGTCTAAATTATAACGTATAAAATAATTATAAAAACGAATATATTATAGAAAATAGTGTAGTAATATGTTATAATAAACTGAATATTCATATAACGTATACAATGTGAGTCTCCTCGTGTAACTATCGCCAACTCTATTTCGTCTCACAATTTGAGATCCAGAGGGTTCCTTTTTTTAATTTTTCAGAACAGCGAGCTGCCAGTGAAGTTTTGGCAACCGAATGTGGCCATCGAGGCGGACGTTGGCTCGACCCTCTTCGAGCTGAGCCAGCGAATGCAGCAGGTCAAGTTCAAGGTCGATTCGGAGTGGGTCAACCAGCTGAGACAATGGGACAATGAGAAGGAACAAAAGAATCGGTCAGTTTGCTGCATTGTCTTTTTGGTGTCAATTCCTTTACCGGATTAAAGGGTAATTTTGATTGGGCTATGAACTATGCAGGCTGTTAAGTCTGCGTAGTCCGGTGAGCGGTTACGAAATGGCTTTGGACGAAAATTCAGCAGCGGACTTATTTTAGTTAATTTCAAGTTCGATATTTCGTTTCTTCACCTCGTTCTAAAATAATATGTATTATATTATCTAGTCGCATTAATCCGGTAAAGTAACGGCCCATTGGCTTATTTATGTCTCAAATAATTGTGGATAATTGTCACACTTGAGAGGTTAAGTCAGCTGAAAAGTATTGAATGGTTTAGAGTTTACTTTAGAGTGCAAATAACTCTTAATGATGATATCGTCTATAAAATTTAACATAATTTTTTGGCGACAGCAAATTTTGATGCCCCCCTCAGTAGTGCACAGCACAGAATGACAGAAGTCAATAATTTTGCGTCATTTTTGGCGTAAGTTTTGAAGCCGATGGCAGGTAGTGTCAGTCTATTCTATTCAATCCATTTTTTGATTGGCTAGATGATATGGATTTTGGTATTCGTTTAGGTACGTGTGTACTTGGTAGCTTTTACTCAGAATGCTATTTCTGTGCGTATGTAAATGTAAATTACGCTGTGCTACTGTTAGCTACAGAGTGGTAACGACAATCTGCGGTTTTACTGAACTGAATCAAGTTGCAACTGTAATGATTTGTTGGCGAATAAAAGACGCAATGTATTAACCATCTTTATATCGTTACAACGCAACAAAGAACTGAAACTGAAACTCAACAAAATTGTAATTATATTTGGTAATACAATACTGATTTCTGATTGGTTGGATTCGTATGTATCTTCATGACAATTCTGACAAAATAGAAAAAAATTCACAGTTTCTTTGTTAATTTTGTCAAAGATATGGTTTGGTTAGTCTGATTTCGATGGTCGATCACAGTCTGCGGTGTCCACACTCTGTGCCATCGATGACATAGCCACTGGCAGATTCGGATGCGTCGTATAATCTCCTGCGATAGTTGACCCTGATCCGTGGATGTATGCTTGTGCACCAAGAGCAATAGGAACAGCGTAATCTCTGTACACAGTCCAATGATGGCCACAAAACAGCCTAGCATCAAGAGCAAGCCGACGCCTGTAAACGTGTGCAGCGTGTGGGGGTTGGCCGTACGCAAGTGCTCATAGTTGACCGAATGCGGCGATCGGGCATAGCGTCGACGTAAGGCGTCAATAAGGCCCGCTTCCCAGCACTGTAGTAGCAATAGCTCAACCGACACACGCAGCTGAGAGCCTCTGGGAAAGGCCCAGCTGAGCATCATGGTCAAACTCTCGGGCTGAACGGGCACAACCATGAGTCGCTGATGATTGGATACGTAGTGATAGGCAGTGGTGGTGGTGACGAACATGGTACCGCCAGGCATCTGAATGATCTGCTCCAAGGCTTTGTGATAGGAGCCGGCTATCAGGGGCTTGTAGATCTGGAAAAAAAGAAAATTGGCTTATTTTGTGAAAACATATTTTTGGGTTTACTGGCACTGGTTTTGGCAGGCGGGGGGGGGGGGGCTTTCATCAATTACAGTTCCATAATGATCATAGTCGCCTTTTGAGCTGCGATTTTTACATAGTAAACATATGTCTGAATTTTGAATAGCAACTTGTGCAAATTAATCTACGGTCCAAAGCAGCTGCGTTTCAGTTAGCAGTTCGCAAAAACTGCAAATCAATGATGTTTTCACCAAATTTTACCAATTTTTAAAAGTGGATGCTGAGGATTAAAAAATGGTTGGAAATCGACCAAAGTATGGGCGGGGGGAGCAACTGATAGTGAGTGGCCTACCGCCATGGGCGTGAAGGAGATTGGGGGGGCTCCAAATTCGACCCCGCTCGCCCCCAGAGAGGTCAGCGCCTCCCCCCCAGATTATTTTGAAGGTAGCTCACGAAGCAAAAATAGGTCACAGAATGCTTAGAGAGATAGGGGTTTTTAACTTCTCACTTTTTGATGTAACCATCGGATGATTCTCAGTAGCATATCTAGATATTATGTGGTATTCTGGTATGCTCTATTACTCGAGCTTCAAACAGGTTTAAGTTCCTGCCCATGCCAAACAGGTTTAGGCAGCCAAGTCTGTATTAAACGGTTTCTATAGTACCTGTTAGGAGCTTATAAATGCATTTTTCACATCAGACGTTGTATTGCTGACATCTGTGCGCTTTGCAATTTCTACATAATTGTCATATTATTGCAAAACTTACAAAAACATCTGAGAACTTTTTTGTTGGCATCGTAGAACTGTGAAAAAAAGTACGAAAGTACGATTAACACAAATGTGTTCACATTTTCATAATTATTCGCGTTCACAAAAAGATTCTCAATGTTGGGAATGTAAAATGTGTTAACCAATGGAACCTGTGTAAAATCAGTATGTTATTTATGTATGTATATATGTATGTAATCAAGAGTTCATAATAGGAAGAGTATGACACTACGCCACAGTTTGCCCTAGAAAAGCGCACGTTTATCAAACTGGTAGCTGTCACGTCCAAATCCATTAGAAGCCATTGGTAGTCCCCATTGGTCTCTGTATCGATAACCAGCTGGTATCGACCCGTCTGAATGGCCTGGCGAAACGAGTCGCGGGAGCTGAAGGGCGCCTCGGGCACTTTGTTGGGCGTATAGTCGCGCACTATTTTGGTGGTGTAGATTTTTAGGTAGAATCGGGTGAACAGGGCGTACCAGGTGGTAAAGCAGAGCACTGAGAGTAGCGGGAAACGGGCCCATTTACGACGATTGCCTGGAGCAAGAGTACATAATAGTGGATGACTCTTATAGAAGAAGAGTGAGATAGTCTCCTGCAGACTCTGGGTAGACTCATTTTGACAGCCCTTGTAATAAAGTCAGACAAAAAATGACAGCGAAAAGAGGAAAGATTTTCAAAAATGTGACCAAAACAACTTGTTTTTGCGTAAAAATCCGCGACCTTAAAATTTTGGCCAAAATTCAGGTAGCATGTGCACAGCAACTTGCTTGTAGTTGGTTCTATACACTGTACTTGTTTACGAAGACTTTAATATATAAGTAGTCTAATTTGGACGAGCGCATCTGCCTACGCTCTATCATAGGTAAGCAGGAGAGTCTCTCACTTTTATTTTATAAGAGTCAGACCCAATGATATTAAATTAGCTGCTATAAATTTAGAATATTGAACTTCCTTACATTGTCTTGGAGTGTGCCAGGTTTTTATTACTAAAGTCTACCTGGCACTGTGTTATTAACCATTTATAAATATTTCAAGCTGATCCGATTAATCCATTTTGTCATTTCAATATCACAATATCAGGACAACTCTGTCACTTACCCAACTGGTTTAGGAGTGCATATATCAGGTCCAATAGAATCCAGAGTTTTTCGACCAGTGTATGAGCATGCACAGATCGGTGTAGATGAAGTATAAAAATGGCCAGTAGGCAGAACGTTGTCAAAAAACACCACAGAATCCAAACTTCCACCGTAAATGGCTCAAAAAGTTGCAGTATTTCATTTTTTGGCTCTCTAAGATGGGTCAAAAAGACGGGATTGGTCACTAGAAGGGGCGGAAGGGCGAATTCCACTTTGGCAAATCGATCCGCTGTGATGCTCAGCGGAACGATGGCAGCGTCGAGTTCGTTCTGCATCAGATCGTCTATTAAGCCGTCCCAACCGCTACTGCTTTTGTCTTTGCTATTCAACTCTTGGTGATGATGATGATGATGATTAGGATGATCTAGGTCATTGATGGTTTCGAAGTAGGATGCATTGTGACCGGGTCTAAAATAGAAGACGTAACCTTCGTAAATCTTCAATAAATTCTGATGTTTTAACGTTTTAACCCTTTCTGTTCAGTAATAGACCCGCACTAGTCTACGTCCAAAGCTGAATCCGAAGCGCTCCGCCTTAGATTATTTTTGGGACATTTTTCAGCCATTGTAGCGAGTAGGCTTAGGTTGTAATTGAATCAGCGTTGAGGTGGAAAAAACTTTGAGCGCCGGTGAATGTTTGAATTTTTTTCTGTAAACTATAATGTAGTGAAAAATCTAGTCTACAATCACATTCGGTGACTTACGTACAACCAGGGGCCTGTTGCTTAACTTTACAAATCTCACAATTGTAACAATTGTAAGTGCAAAATCAGGTGATTCATAATGAATTTATCTAGTCTAACGAATCACACACTTACAATTGTTACAATTGTAAGACTTGTAAAGTTGAGCAACAGGCCCCAGTCTTTGTTACTCGATTTGCTGTGACACTCATTGTCTTACCCTTGTGAGTCGTGCCAGTGAAGTGTGAAGGAGAGATTCAGCCTTTGGCAAATGATTTCAAATAGGTCGATCATGGCACCCTTGGACTGCCACCCGTCCCACTCTGCGTCAAATACGTAGGGGGGACTGTCGATTGCGCCCACTAGCAGATGATTCCGTCGTGGTCGAGCCATTGAGTAGTCTATAAGATCGGCATTTGAGTAGTCTATAAGATCGGCATGATCGACTGGTAGCTATGATAGAACAGAAGATGTGATGGAACATATTATTTAGGGTATATACAGAACATATGTGCTTAAGTTGGACTGGGGATAAAAGGGTTTGAGGTGGGAAATAGATACGTAGGTGGAGATGGGACAGTGGGTATTGCAGATTTGGCCGTTATATACCTTTGTACTTATTCAATTTTGACACCCCTGGCGCCCCCCCCCAGTTAAACCAAAGGTTGATCGCTGACAATCAATAACTTGTAAAACAATATTATTAGTTGTCAGTGAATAGCGTCATCAAATGCGGTGTACGGTGTTTACTGATAACGTATGATGATCAGTTGTTATTGGTTATCAAATATTAATTGTCAGTATTGCAGAAAATTCACTAAATATTGATAATAACAAGTCTAGTCGGTCTAGTTTAGACTAGTTCGACCATGTCGTATATATCTAAGTTAAGTCTATTTATGTTACATTAATTAAAAAAATAAGCAGAAAAATTTTAAATTTTTGCCTAAATTCAATTGTTTTGGGGTTTGCTCAATGATCACCCATGATGTGATCTGTAGTACAATCAGCCCCTTTTATGAAATCTTTCGGGGGCCATAACTTTTGATACGATAGTGGGAGAATAATAATTTTAACGTCATTTGAGAGGAAATTGTTAGAGCTTTCAAATGATGGGTGACATGGCCTTTAACTTGACGTTAAGCTTGCGTCATAATTTAGAATTGGAAATTTGAACGTTTAAACGTGAATAGTATACGTCAAGTAAGGTATTCAAAAGCGCCTGCTGTTCTGAGTTGAAAGGCGCCAATTTTATGTCTTTACGTTAACGTTGAGGCAAGTTATGACATTTTGAATATTTGCGAATTACATGACACCTATAGTATCATCTTACATTCATCGTAGTAGATGTTCGAGCCCAAAAATGTCAGTATGGAAATTTTTTATTTTTTTCAAACCGGTTTAGCGGTTAAACGGTTTATTTTACGAACTGACTTTGAATAGAAAAATTTTTGGCCACGCTGTCGGCTATCTGATAACGTAAAATTGACGTTTCTAGGTTGAGCCGATCCTAGTTATTATCGTAATTATTTTTTAGCAAGAAAGTTTATATAGTATAGTAAGGTAAATAGTAAGGTAATAATAAGGTAATAATTCTTTGTGCAGCGGTGCCTTTGTGCAACCAGAAAAAATGTTGAAAAGTTTAGAATGACAAAATAGCTAACATTATTTGCAGATAACACGAAAACTACCGAGAAGGCAGAAATTACTTACTCTCAAACCTTTTAACCTAATTCGTTGTGAATCAGGTTAAAATGTAATCCAGGAATTATTATGGTGGCCTCTATAGACGTGGGTAGAGGAGTTTCACCCCCATAGAAAATACCAAACAGTCCGTTTACCCTGATAGTCTTCAAATTTTGCTCAAAATTGCTCGCAGCACATTTTGCCTCTATAGACCGCACCCCTCCAGATTTTCTCACCTTACCTTGTTTGAAGTGACCTATAAAGATAGTATTTTTAATGTCTTGGAAATGGTGACATTTTCAGAAAAAAGATGAAAAAAAGCACATGCTTGTTACATTGTGGGAAAAACACGAGTCAAGCCTGAGCCCTGCTAGCCATAGTACTAATGGTGTCCCAATGTTTACGTACCGCGTGGCTCTTTTGTTTTCCTCCGAAAAGTAGGATTAAGTTCAGAATTTTTTCGGTTTGAAATAGAAGCGGCAAGAAAGGCATGCGTATATATAGGTAACTTTTTGGCTATAGTTCTGCCAGAGCTAACGTTCTGGCTCAGTATGCAGCAGAATGAGTAAGCTTATTGGGCCGCCAGTGTTCGGATACCGAAACCATAAACAGATCTGTGTGATTATACTATATATCGTTTACTTAAAGAGGAGAATTCTCTCTTTGATTTTTGAGCACTGAAAAAAATCTAGTATCGTTTTTATGGCTCGACTGAAATTTGAGTGTAGATCTTCGTAAAATTTGGTGCATGGCGCATGGCTATCTTAGGTTGGAAGGTGCGTGGCGACGTTTCGTCCAATTCATTTGGCTATGTCACACCATTGAAGTGTTTAAGGAAAGGAAATCCCACATTTTCAAAATCAATAATTTGAGGCGTCGGGAATCGAACCCGGGTCCGCTCCTGTCGACGTTAAGCATGCTAACCACTACACCACAGCCTCCAAGTCTCGTCAATGCAGGGGTGGACGCGGGTCGAAATTTTCGACCCGCGACCCAACCCAACCCACGGCTCGACACTCGTGGGTAACCCGCGACCCAACCCGCGCCATAAAACCCGACCCGCGACCCACTTTGACCCACCACTCTATAACCATAGGGGCGTGTAGCCAGGATTTTAAAAAGGGGGGGGTCGTACCTTGTCCTTGCTGATTTGTTTAAATTCACTATTGCGGGGTCTGAGCTCAGCCCCCAGAATCCAATTATTTTTACACTTATTGGCGAAGTGGCTTACATGACAAAATGTAAATTTGGTCGTTTAAAGTAAATAAACTAACTGTTGCGGGGGTCTAGGGGCGGCAGCCCCAGAAAAAAGGGGAGTTTTTTCTATATTTTTGGACAAATTTGGTGAACTGGAGAGGTAATCAAAAAATTCTTCCGACAGGTAAATTAAAAACAAAAGATGGGAATTTCATATCAGACAGCATATTACACAAGCATATATAAGCTTTCATGAAAGTTAACAACAAGAAATGGTAAGCCATAGAGTTTGCAAGGGTCTGGGGGCGCCAGCCCCCAGGAAAAGTTTTTTAGAATTTATTAATTTTTAGGCCAAATTTTGTCAATTGGAGACGTATCAGAAATTTTTTTGGCAGGACTATAAAAACCAAGGGGGGACCCTTGTCGACAATTTCTTCAGGTTCCAGTTTACGCGGGTCGGAAAAATTTTTTTCGACCCGCGCAGCCTGAAGTGGGTACCCGCGGGTCGACCCACGGCTCAAATTTTCCGACCCAACCCAACCCAACCCGCGGGTACCCGCGGGTACCCACGACCCGCGTCCACCCCTGCGGTCAATGTAAGCATTGTTGATCTGTTTATTTCAGAGAGATGGCTGAGCAGCCGACAGAAGCGCACCTGAATCCTCTGAAGGTGCTGTACGAGGTGGAAAAGGCCATGCCCGAAGACGCCATCATTGTGGCCGATGGGGGCGATTTCGTTGGCTCGGCTGCGTATATACTTAGGTACGCTCTATCAAGAGTACATTAGATATTTAGTTACACTCTATCAAGACTACATTAAATATTTAGGGACGCTCTATCAAGAGTACATAACTTATTTTGTCAAAAGGATAAATCACACGGCGTCGGCTGTCGGCTGCGTCACTGATTCATCCATTTAGTGTGCATTTGCTCGTTCAATGTGCCCCAGTTCGTTCAAATGTTCAATGATCATTGGCGGAAGAGCTGTTACTTCGAAACTTACTAAATTTGTGGGGTTATTATTATGTACTCATGATGTATTAAGAATTAGTCTATTATAGTGAGACTTTTATAACTGTGTTTGTGTACTGTTTAATATTTTAGTTAGATGATTGCAATAGCTATAAAATTACCATATAGAATAACACAAACAGCTTAATTCAAATGTGACAATACTGTTGCTACACTTATTCTAGTCCCAGTTCGGGACATTTTGGCAATACGTGTTTGAGCTGGTCACTTTAATAGTGTCGAGAGTACATAATAGGATCGACCCCATGTCCCCATTGGCGATTAGGTACTCTTGATATCCTATTATGTACTATAGATATTGTGTTCAAAACCCGTGGGTGAAAGTTTGCTGACTTTGTTTAGACCGCGTGGCCCCCTCCAGTGGCTGGACCCCGGGGCGTTCGGAACCCTGGGGGTTGGCGGTGGCTTTGCTCTGGGTGCCAAGCTGGCCCGGCCCGATCGCTCAGTGTGGATAATCTACGGCGACGGATCGCTAGGATATAGCCTGATTGAATTTGACACATATTTCAGACATAAGGTGCGTTGGAGACACCGACCTTGACTGCGTCACATATAACAGGCATAAGTGGGACACTGGGGGAAAGCCTCCCCCAGATTTGATATTCCGGGACAAGCCCTCCCCAGACTGACACCCCGTGTACATGTGTGCCTCCTCCAAAAGGTGTACTGAAACTCAAAATTTGCTCCTGACACCTGCAAAATGCTCCAAAATTGTGCAGAAAGTAGAAAAATTAGGACAAATATCAGAGTTTTAGGACAAGTTTCCAAGTTTTTACTAAACAATTAGACATTTTTGCGTTGTTGTGAGTTCAAATCCTGTAAACATCGAAACAAGCCACCCAACAATTTAGAAAAGTTCAGGACGAGGTCAAGATAACCCCTAGACTGAGATTATGTGTACATGTATACGCATAATTTGCGTCCATTCTGGGTTTTTTCGCTGGCAAACTTTCGCGATTTTGCGAAAAGCTTGAATTTTTTTCGCAAAATCCAATTTTTTCGCAGACTTACATTTGTTACTTAATGCAGTATATAGATTTTACATTTAAAGTTAATAAAACATTATTACGCCTATACAGGATTAAGACTGACGCAATTTTTACCTGTTTTGGCCAAAAAGCAACGATTTTGACATCTTTATTTAAATTTAAGGAGCCGTCCTGAGAATTTTGTGTAATTTTTCACAATTTTCACAATCGATGTTCAGCCGTAAAGAAATTTGAGAAGACCCGGCCAATGATCAAGTTAGGCCTGAAAATTCTATCATTTTGAAACGTTTCTTTTCTTAATTATGTCACCTCCGACCCCTATTAGACTGTCTATTAGTGTTACATGCAGTCGTGCAGTGTGATGATACATGGAAGAAAATGTGTCACATTTATAGTCACTAGAAACATCAAATCACAAAGTTGCACGAGTCCACGCCTAGGGGATCAGAAAAAGTCGGAGAAAATTTCAATTTTTAGGCCAATTTGGTCATTTGCGGACGTATCGGAAATGTTTTCCGACTAAACCACAAAAATAATCGCATAGACCGAGTTCACTTCCACTGCCTCAAAATTTTGTCGCAATTTTGCGAAAACGTTTTAAATTTTTTCGCAATCATCAAATTTTTTTCGCAATTGCGAACGTTTTTGCGCAAAAAACCCAGGGTCCATTCCTATTTAACATCCGTGCATATGTCCATGCAGTCCCGCAAAATTACGAAATAGTCGCGCCACGAACAGTGTATAATATCTGATTGTGGGGTGATTATTTCGTAATTTTACCGGCTGAACAGACATACGGCTGCCAGTATGAATCGACCTTATATCATCAGCTGCTGCTGATGTACTATGAGCGGCTCGTGTAGACTTGTCATTTTTTTACCTGAAAAGAGATGCGTCGCTAAATATGTGTAAGTTATAGCACGATGTAGCGTACACTCAGTAATTTATACGCACTGTAACGTGAAGCGTCTAGTGCATGAACGAGTGCGCGCAGCGCACGAGTTTATGCACTAGACGCTTCACGTATTAGTCCGAATAGTTCTGAGTGCATTTTTATTTTTAGGTGTCCGTTGTGGCAGTTGTTGGAAACGACGCGTCTTGGCAACAAATTGCCAGAGAGCAACTGCCAATGTTCGGGTCCACTGTTGGATGCAATTTAGAGGTCAGTACTCAGTATAGTGGAGGTTTTTTTCTGTATATTAGTTGTATTGGATTTGCAATTTAAACTTCTCTATGTATTGTATATCTATATGCAGTTACCATTTAAATGAAAAGGCATATATGCGATTGTCGAAATTCGTCTACATGTTTAAGTTTTCTTAAATTCTATTGATTCGTTCTTCATTCTTTGCGGAACACACTTCAGTACATATTCGCTGATGCGTTAATACGACCTGATAAGAAAGTAATTAAAATTAATTATTATCACTACTAAATTTAATTACAAGTTCAGTGTGTCGGGTACGTTCATACGAATCAATTTACCAAAAAAACAAAGTTTTAGTAAGTTTCTGATGCAGAAATTTCGGGATATCTGTACGTAAGCATGTATATGATCGGAGTAACATGCAATTACTGGTTTTTGTGTTCAAGATAATTTTAAGTAAAAAAAGTTGAAAAATGACCCTCAGCTGGACTCAAACCAGCGACCAGAGGGTTCCAACGCATCAGTGCTAACCACTACCTCAACGGGTACTTAACCCAGATGGGCACTGCAACGTAACCGATTGGGCCTTGCAGTGTGCCTAAACGGGAAGGCAACCCACTTTGACACTGCAGCGAATCCGATTGGCCCTGACAGTGTGTCCAAACGGGCACGCAACCCAAACGGGCACTGCAACGTAGCCGATGGGGGCCTTGCAGTGTGCCTAAACGGGCACGTAACCCAAACTTGAAAGGCCAAAAATGGCCATGTTTCAACCTTCTCACTAGCCTTTTTATTTTCAAACTTATCACAGACATATACATGCATTACATGTGATTGCTGTATATTTTTTTGTCTTTAGTCATTGCTACATCTTGTTTATTTTATTGTTATTTTTTGTTTTTACTAACCCCCAATAAAGCGCCCGGTTCTGAGGGTTAGTTTCGTACTTGACCTCGGCGGGCAGATAATTTGTCACTAACAGTAGGAACGTCGGTTCTAGGATTATTAATAATGTATATGTGCTGATTCTTTTGGTTTGTAAAACCGATGGTTTTTGAGAAATAAATTTTCTTATTCAAAATGATATATCTACGTGAGTCGTGAACCAATACGTAGATTAGTAAAAAACAAAAAAGTTTGAGTAGGTTTCTGTAAAAAATATCTGGGTATCTGTACTAGTAATATGTATGTGATTGGATGGAAATGCAAATACTGGTTCTTGTGTTCAAAATATTTTTAAGTAAAAAAAAGTTGAAAAATTACCCTCAGCTGGACTCGAACCAGCGAGCAGAGGGTTCCAACGCATCAGTGCTAACCACTACCTAAACGGGTACGTAACCCAGATGGGCACTGCAACGTAACCGATTGGGCCTTGCAGTGTGCCTAAACGGGAAGGCAACCCACTTTGACACTGCAGCGAATCCGATTGGCCCTGACAGTGTGTCCAAACGGGCACGCAACCCAAACGGGCACTGCAGCGTAACCGATTGGGGGCCTTGCAGTGTGCCTAAACGGGCACGTAACCCAAACTTGAAAGGCCAAAAATGGCCACGTTTCAACCTTCTCACTAGCCTTTTTATTTTCAAACTTATCACAGACATATACATGCATTACATGTGATTGCTGTATATTTTTTGTCTTTAGTCATTGCTACATCTTGTTTATTTTATTGTTATTTTTTTTGTTTTTACTAACCGCCAATCAAGCGCCCGGTTTTGAGGGTTAGTTTCGTACTTGACGTCGGCGGGCAGATAATTTGTCACTAACAGTAGGAACGTCGGTTCTAGGATTATTAATAATGTATATGTGCTGATTATTTTGGTTTGTAAAACCGACGGTTTTTGAGAAATAAATTCTTCTTCTTCAAAATGATATATCTACGTGAGTCGTGAACCAATACGTAGATTAGTAAAAGACAAAAAAGTTTGAGTAGGTTTCTGAAAAAAATATCTGGGTATCTGTACTAGTAATATGTATGTGATTGGATGGAAATGCAAATACTGGTTCTTGTGTTCAAAATATTTTTAAGTAAAAAAAGTTGAAAAATTACCCTCAGCTGGACTCGAACCAGCGACCAGAGGGTTCCAACGCATCAGTGCTAACCACTACCTCAACGGGTACTTAACCCAGATGGGCACTGCAACGTAACCGATTGGGCCTTGCAGTGTGCCTAAACGAGAAGGCAACCCACTTTGACACTGCAGCGAATCCGATTGGCCCTGACAGTGTGTCCAAACGGGCACTGCACGGCACTGCAACGTAACCGATTGGTGGCCTTGCAGTGTGCCTAAACGGGCACGTAACCCAAACTTGAAAGGCCAAAAATGGCCATGTTTCAACCTTCTCACCAGCCTTTTTATTTTCAAACTTATCACAGACATATACATGCATTACATGTGATTGCTGTATATTTTTTGTCTTTAGTCATTGCTACATCTTGTTTATTTTATTGGTATTTTTTTGTTTTCACTAACCCCCAATAAAGCGCCCGGTTCTGAGGGTTAGTTTCGTACTTGACCTCGGCGGGCAGATAATTTGTCACTAACAGTAGGAACGTCGGTTCTAGGATTATTAATAATGTATATGTGCTGATTATTTTGGTTTGTAAAACCGACGGTTTTTGAGAAATAAATTCTTCTTATTCAAAATGATATATCTACGTGAGTCGTGAACCAATACGTAATTAGTAAAAGACCAAAAAGTTTCAGTAGGTTTCTGTAAAAAATATCTGGGTATCTGTACTAGTAATATGTATGTGATTGGATGGAAATGCAAATACTGGTTCTTGTGTTCAAAATATTTTTAAGTAAAAAAAAAGTTGAAAAATGACCCTCAGCTGGACTCGAACCAGCGAGCAGAGGGTTCCAACGCATCAGTGCTAACCACTACCTAAACGGGTACGTAACCCAGATGGGCACTGCAACGTAACCGATTGGGCCTTGCAGTGTGCCTAAACGGGAAGGCAACCCACTTTGACACTGCAGCGAATCCGATTGGCCCTGACAGTGTGTCCAAACGGGCACGCAACCCAAATGGGCACTGCAGCGTAACCGATTGGGGGCCTTGCAGTGTGCCTAAACGGGCACGTAACCCAAACTTGAAAGGCCAAAAATGGCCACGTTTCAACCTTCTCACTAGCCTTTTTATTTTCAAACTTATCACAGACATATACATGCATTACATGTGATTGCTGTATATTTTTTGTCTTTAGTCATTGCTACATCTTGTTTATTTTATTGTTATTTTTTTGTTTTTACTAACCCCCAATCAAGCGCCCGGTTCTGAGGGTTAGTTTCGTACTTGACCTCGGCGGGCAGATAATTTGTCACTAACAGTAGGAACGTCGGTTCTAGGATTATTAATAATGTATATGTGCTGATTATTTTGGTTTGTAAAACCGACGGTTTTTGAGAAATAAATTCTTCTTCTTCAAAATGATATATCTACGTGAGTCGTGAACCAATACGTAGATTAGTAAAAGACAAAAAAGTTTGAGTAGGTTTCTGAAAAAAATATCTGGGTATCTGTACTAGTAATATGTATGTGATTGGATGGAAATGCAAATACTGGTTCTTGTGTTCAAAATATTTTTAAGTAAAAAAAGTTGAAAAATGACCCTCAGCTGGACTCGAACCAGCGACCAGAGGGTTCCAACGCATCAGTGCTAACCACTACCTCAACGGGTACTTAACCCAGATGGGCACTGCAACGTAACCGATTGGGCCTTGCAGTGTGCCTAAACGGGAAGGCAACCCACTTTGACACTGCAGCGAATCCGATTGGCCCTGACAGTGTGTCCAAACGGGCACGCAACCCAAACGGGCACTGCAACGTAACCGATTGGGGGCCTTGCAGTGTGCCTAAACGGGCACGTAACCCAAACTTGAAAGGCCAAAAATGGCCATGTTTCAACCTTCTCACCAGCCTTTTTATTTTCAAACTTATCACAGACATATACATGCATTACATGTGATTGCTGTATATTTTTTGTCTTTAGTCATTGCTACATCTTGTTTATTTTATTGGTATTTTTTTGTTTTTACTAACCCCCAATAAAGCGCCCGGTTCTGAGGGTTAGTTTCGTACTTGACCTCGGCGGGCAGATAATTTGTCACTAACAGTAGGAACGTCGGTTCTAGGATTATTAATAATGTATATGTGCTGATTATTTTGGTTTGTAAAACCGACGGTTTTTGAGAAATAAATTCTTCTTATTCAAAATGATATATCTACGTGAGTCGTGAACCAATACGTATATTAGTAAAAGACAAAAAAGTTTGAGAAGGTTTCTGTAAAAAATATCTGGGTATCTGTACTAGTAATATGTATGTGATTGGATGGAAATGCAAATACTGGTTCTTGTGTTCAAAATATTTTTAAGTAAAAAAAGTTGAAAAATGACCCTCAGCTGGACTCGAACCAGCGACCAGAGGGTTCCAACGCATCAGTGCTAACCACTACCTAAACGGGTACGTAACCCAGATGGGCACTGCAACGTAACCGATTGGGCCTTGCAGTGTGCCTAAACGGGAAGGCAACCCACTTTGACACTGCAGCGAATCCGATTGGCCCTGACAGTGTGTCCAAACGGGCACGCAACCCAAACGGGCACTGCAGCGTAACCGATTGGGGGCCTTGCAGTGTGCCTAAACGGGCACGTAACCCAAACTTGAAAGGCCAAAAATGGCCATGTTTCAACCTTCTCACTAGCCTTTTTATTTTCAAACTTATCACAGACATATACATGCATTACATGTGATTGCTGTATATTTTTTGTCTTTAGTCATTGCTACATCTTGTTTATTTTATTGTTATTTTTTTGTTTTTACTAACCCCCAATAAAGCGCCCGGTTCTGAGGGTTAGTTTCGTACTTGACCTCGGCGGGCAGATAATTTGTCACTAACAGTAGGAACGTCGGTTCTAGGATTATTAATAATGTATATGTGCTGATTATTTTGGTTTGTAAAACCGACGGTTTTTGAGAAATAAATTCTTCTTCTTCAAAATGATATATCTACGTGAGTCGTGAACCAATACGTAGATTAGTAAAAAACAAAAAAGTTTGAGTAGGTTTCTGTAAAAAATATCTGGGTATCTGTACTAGTAATATGTATGTGATTGGATGGAAATGCAAATACTGGTTCTTGTGTTCAAAATATTTTTAAGTAAAAAAAAGTTGAAAAATGACCCTCAGCTGGACTCGAACCAGCGAGCAGAGGGTTCCAACGCATCAGTGCTAACCACTACCTAAACGGGTACGTAACCCAGATGGGCACTGCAACGTAACCGATTGGGCCTTGCAGTGTGCCTAAACGGGAAGGCAACCCACTTTGACACTGCAGCGAATCCGATTGGCCCTGACAGTGTGTCCAAACGGGCACGCAACCCAAATGGGCACTGCAGCGTAACCGATTGGGGGCCTTGCAGTGTGCCTAAACGGGCACGTAACCCAAACTTGAAAGGCCAAAAATGGCCACGTTTCAACCTTCTCACTAGCCTTTTTATTTTCAAACTTATCACAGACATATACATGCATTACATGTGATTGCTGTATATTTTTTGTCTTTAGTCATTGCTACATCTTGTTTATTTTATTGTTATTTTTTTTGTTTTTACTAACCCCCAATCAAGCGCCCGGTTCTGAGGGTTAGTTTCGTACTTGACCTCGGCGGGCAGATAATTTGTCACTAACAGTAGGAACGTCGGTTCTAGGATTATTAATAATGTATATGTGCTGATTATTTTGGTTTGTAAAACCGACGGTTTTTGAGAAATAAATTCTTCTTCTTCAAAATGATATATCTACGTGAGTCGTGAACCAATACGTAGATTAGTAAAAGACAAAAAAGTTTGAGTAGGTTTCTGAAAAAAATATCTGGGTATCTGTACTAGTAATATGTATGTGATTGGATGGAAATGCAAATACTGGTTCTTGTGTTCAAAATATTTTTAAGTAAAAAAAGTTGAAAAATGACCCTCAGCTGGACTCGAACCAGCGACCAGAGGGTTCCAACGCATCAGTGCTAACCACTACCTAAACGGGTACGTAACCCAGATGGGCACTGCAACGTAACCGATTGGGCCTTGCAGTGTGCCTAAACGGGAAGGCAACCCACTTTGACACTGCAGCGAATCCGATTGGCCCTGACAGTGTGTCCAAACGGGCACGCAACCCAAACGGGCACTGCAACGTAACCGATTGGGGGCCTTGCAGTGTGCCTAAACGGGCACGTAACCCAAACTTGAAAGGCCAAAAATGGCCATGTTTCAACCTTCTCACCAGCCTTTTTATTTTCAAACTTATCACAGACATATACATGCATTACATGTGATTGCTGTATATTTTTTGTCTTTAGTCATTGCTACATCTTGTTTATTTTATTGGTATTTTTTTGTTTTTACTAACCCCCAATAAAGCGCCCGGTTCTGAGGGTTAGTTTCGTACTTGACCTCGGCGGGCAGATAATTTGTCACTAACAGTAGGAACGTCGGTTCTAAGATTATTAATAATGTATATGTGCTGATTATTTTGGTTTGTAAAACCGACGGTTTTTGAGAAATAAATTCTTCTTATTCAAAATGATATATCTACGTGAGTCGTGAACCAATACGTAGATTAGTAAAAGACCAAAAAGTTTCAGTAGGTTTCTGTAAAAAATATCTGGGTATCTGTACTAGTAATATGTATGTGATTGGATGGAAATGCAAATACTGGTTCTTGTGTTCAAAATATTTTTAAGTAAAAAAAAGTTGAAAAATGACCCTCAGCTGGACTCGAACCAGCGAGCAGAGGGTTCCAACGCATCAGTGCTAACCACTACCTAAACGGGTACGTAACCCAGATGGGCACTGCAACGTAACCGATTGGGCCTTGCAGTGTGCCTAAACGGGAAGGCAACCCACTTTGACACTGCAGCGAATCCGATTGGCCCTGACAGTGTGTCCAAACGGGCACGCAACCCAAATGGGCACTGCAGCGTAACCGATTGGGGGCCTTGCAGTGTGCCTAAACGGGCACGTAACCCAAACTTGAAAGGCCAAAAATGGCCACGTTTCAACCTTCTCACTAGCCTTTTTATTTTCAAACTTATCACAGACATATACATGCATTACATGTGATTGCTGTATATTTTTTGTCTTTAGTCATTGCTACATCTTGTTTATTTTATTGTTATTTTTTTGTTTTTACTAACCCCCAATCAAGCGCCCGGTTCTGAGGGTTAGTTTCGTACTTGACCTCGGCGGGCAGATAATTTGTCACTAACAGTAGGAACGTCGGTTCTAGGATTATTAATAATGTATATGTGCTGATTATTTTGGTTTGTAAAACCGACGGTTTTTGAGAAATAAATTCTTCTTCTTCAAAATGATATATCTACGTGAGTCGTGAACCAATACGTAGATTAGTAAAAGACAAAAAAGTTTGAGTAGGTTTCTGAAAAAAATATCTGGGTATCTGTACTAGTAATATGTATGTGATTGGATGGAAATGCAAATACTGGTTCTTGTGTTCAAAATATTTTTAAGTAAAAAAAAGTTGAAAAATTACCCTCAGCTGGACTCGAACCAGCGAGCAGAGGGTTCCAACGCATCAGTGCTAACCACTACCTAAACGGGTACGTAACCCAGATGGGCACTGCAACGTAACCGATTGGGCCTTGCAGTGTGCCTAAACGGGAAGGCAACCCACTTTGACACTGCAGCGAATCCGATTGGCCCTGACAGTGTGTCCAAACGGGCACGCAACCCAAACGGGCACTGCAGCGTAACCGATTGGGGGCCTTGCAGTGTGCCTAAACGGGCACGTAACCCAAACTTGAAAGGCCAAAAATGGCCATGTTTCAACCTTCTCACTAGCCTTTTTATTTTTAAACTTATCACAGACATATACATGCATTACATGTGATTGCTGTATATTTTTTGTCTTTAGTCATTGCTACATCTTGTTTATTTTATTGTTATTTTTTTTGTTTTTACTAACCCCCAATAAAGCGCCCGGTTCTGAGGGTTAGTTTCGTACTTGACCTCGGCGGGCAGATAATTTGTTACTAACAGTAGGAACGTCGGTTCTAGGATTATTAATAATGTATATGTGCTGATTATTTTGGTTTGTAAAACCGACGGTTTTTGAGAAATAAATTCTTCTTCTTCAAAATGATATATCTACGTGAGTCGTGAACCAATACGTAGATTAGTAAAAAACAAAAAAGTTTGAGTAGGTTTCTGTAAAAAATATCTGGGTATCTGTACTAGTAATATGTATGTGATTGGATGGAAATGCAAATACTGGTTCTTGTGTTCAAAATATTTTTAAGTAAAAAAAAGTTGAAAAATTACCCTCAGCTGGACTCGAACCAGCGAGCAGAGGGTTCCAACGCATCAGTGCTAACCACTACCTAAACGGGTACGTAACCCAGATGGGCACTGCAACGTAACCGATTGGGCCTTGCAGTGTGCCTAAACGGGAAGGCAACCCACTTTGACACTGCAGCGAATCCGATTGGCCCTGACAGTGTGTCCAAACGGGCACGCAACCCAAACGGGCACTGCAGCGTAACCGATTGGGGGCCTTGCAGTGTGCCTAAACGGGCACGTAACCCAAACTTGAAAGGCCAAAAATGGCCATGTTTCAACCTTCTCACCAGCCTTTTTATTTTCAAACTTATCACAGACATATACATGCATTACATGTGATTGCTGTATATTTTTTGTCTTTAGTCATTGCTACATCTTGTTTATTTTATTGGTATTTTTTTGTTTTTACTAACCCCCAATAAAGCGCCCGGTTCTGAGGGTTAGTTTCGTACTTGACCTCGGCGGGCAGATAATTTGTCACTAACAGTAGGAACGTCGGTTCTAGGATTATTAATAATGTATATGTGCTGATTATTTTGGTTTGTAAAACCGACGGTTTTTGAGAAATAAATTCTTCTTATTCAAAATGATATATCTACGTGAGTCGTGAACCAATACGTAGATTAGTAAAAGACAAAAAAGTTTCAGTAGGTTTCTGTAAAAAATATCTGGGTATCTGTACTAGTAATATGTATGTGATTGGATGGAAATGCAAATACTGGTTCTTGTGTTCAAAATATTTTTAAGTAAAAAAAAGTTGAAAAATGACCCTCAGCTGGACTCGAACCAGCGAGCAGAGGGTTCCAACGCATCAGTGCTAACCACTACCTAAACGGGTACGTAACCCAGATGGGCACTGCAACGTAACCGATTGGGCCTTGCAGTGTGCCTAAACGGGAAGGCAACCCACTTTGACACTGCAGCGAATCCGATTGGCCCTGACAGTGTGTCCAAACGGGCACGCAACCCAAATGGGCACTGCAGCGTAACCGATTGGGGGCCTTGCAGTGTGCCTAAACGGGCACGTAACCCAAACTTGAAAGGCCAAAAATGGCCACGTTTCAACCTTCTCACTAGCCTTTTTATTTTCAAACTTATCACAGACATATACATGCATTACATGTGATTGCTGTATATTTTTTGTCTTTAGTCATTGCTACATCTTGTTTATTTTATTGTTATTTTTTTGTTTTTACTAACCCCCAATCAAGCGCCCGGTTCTGAGGGTTAGTTTCGTACTTGACCTCGGCGGGCAGATAATTTGTCACTAACAGTAGGAACGTCGGTTCTAGGATTATTAATAATGTATATGTGCTGATTATTTTGGTTTGTAAAACCGACGGTTTTTGAGAAATAAATTCTTCTTCTTCAAAATGATATATCTACGTGAGTCGTGAACCAATACGTAGATTAGTAAAAGACAAAAAAGTTTGAGTAGGTTTCTGAAAAAAATATCTGGGTATCTGTACTAGTAATATGTATGTGATTGGATGGAAATGCAAATACTGGTTCTTGTGTTCAAAATATTTTTAAAAAAAAAAAAAAAAAAAAACCCCCCGCGGGGGCCGGCACCGGGGCCACGAGGGTTCCAACGCATCAGTGCTAACCACTACCTAAACGGGTACGTAACCCAGATGGGCACTGCAACGTAACCGATTGGGCCTTGCAGTGTGCCTAAACGGGAAGGCAACCCACTTTGACACTGCAGCGAATCCGATTGGCCCTGACAGTGTGTCCAAACGGGCACGCAACCCAAACGGGCACTGCAGCGTAACCGATTGGGGGCCTTGCAGTGTGCCTAAACGGGCACGTAACCCAAACTTGAAAGGCCAAAAATGGCCATGTTTCAACCTTCTCACTAGCCTTTTTATTTTTAAACTTATCACAGACATATACATGCATTACATGTGATTGCTGTATATTTTTTGTCTTTAGTCATTGCTACATCTTGTTTATTTTATTGTTATTTTTTTGTTTTTACTAACCCCCAATAAAGCGCCCGGTTCTGAGGGTTAGTTTCGTACTTGACCTCTACGGGCAGATAATTTGTCACTAACAGTAGGAACGTCGGTTCTAGGATTATTGATAATGTATATGTGCTGATTATTTTGGTTTGTAAAACCGACGGCTTTTGAGAAATAAATTCTTCTTATTCAAAATGATATATCTACGTGAGTCGTGAACCAATACGTATATTAGTAAAAGACAAAAAAGTTTGAGTAGGTTTCTGAAAAATATATCTGGGTATCTGTACTAAGTAATATGTATGTGATTGGATGGAAATGCAAATACCGGTTGTTGTTCTCAAAATAATCCTAAGTAACAAAATTGAAAATTAACCCTCAGTTGGACTCGAACCAGCGACTAGAGGG
>JASANF010006431.1:0-12590 GCA_030248245.1 Trissonchulus sp. WLG1_4
ATATGTGGTTGCTCTTCGTTCAGTTACGTATTGTTCGAGCGCAACTCAGGAGGTGTCAAAAATGGTGCAACGGGCGTCGGAAGATACGTGGAATGAGGAAATGACTATGACCAAGCGAATCGAGATCACGCCGGGGAAAACTGTGGCCACCTGGCAGTTCATCTTCGAGGCTGATCTAGACAGCAACAACAAGCTCTGCTTCCAGAGCTCCATATTTGCCGACACTGACAGTCGTTATAAGATGCCTAGCATTTAGTGGCTGGGTTTATAGCATTAGGGTCGATTCATACTTACAACCGTATGTCCGTTCAGCCTGCAGAATGACGTCACTAGCAACCTCGTGCAGTGGATCAGTCAGCGCCTATGAATGAAATGAAAAACCAACCAAAAGGTGGCGTTTTTTAAGAGGCTTAGCTGTGATTTAGTTAATAATTGACTAATTTGATTCAAGTCAAATTTAGGTAGCTCAAGTCCAGTTAAAATAATGTAATGCAATCCACCGTTTAGTTATTATTAGTCACGTAACTCTAGGTATTTTGGATTTGGCTTTGCGGCGTTCGATTAGGCGCAAGTTTTGAGGATTTCTATATCAAATTAAGGAATAAATTAGGAATTAAATTAAAGATTAGATTAAGCATTAAATTCCTATGTAATAAGTGGAGACTAGATTAGTGCATTCGAATATTCACAAAAGTAGCTGGCGAAAACAGTTGAGCCGAAATTGCCAAAACTCTGCGAATCGTATTTAAATATTTTTTCGTTGTGATTCTTGGGGTTTAAGATCCAGATAAACCTCTAATATGAAATTATAAGTAAAATTCTTTTTTGTAATTGTTATTAAATCAGGTTTGGCGCGATAGCGCCAAACCTATAATAGGACGCAAACACTCACAATGCGGAAATTTTAAAATTTAATCGCTTATAACTTCCGTCTAGCTAAAGTAACAAACCTGATTTTTTAATATGCTAGGTATCACGGCAGTTTGTAAATGTTCACAGAATTTTGAGCAAATCGATTCAGTATAACTTGAGATACAACAGAAATCGATTTTCAGCAACATGTTTTTGATCTTTTTTTTGTTTTTAGCCACACGTATCTCAAGTTGTGCTGAACCGTTCCGTGCCGCCAGTATATCAAATTGTAGGTCTCGGTCCGCCATACTGCAAATAAGAGTTTGGTACCGGTTTGCACCGGTTTCGTTGAATTCGAAACCGAAAACCGGTTTTTTAAACATATTTTTAGCGGAAAACTGTGCACAGATCGAGTATGAAGCACAAATTGTCAATTTTTTGTCAAGCTTATAGGTTATCTGTTGCGTAGATTTTATTTCTAGCGTTAGTTTTTCAAAAAAATATTGACCGGTTGTGAACGAGCAACTTTACAAAATTCAAATTTAGCAAAAACAAAGATCTCCCAAAGAAAAACTAATCATTTACGTAAAACGAGCAATAAATTTTACACGAGAAATTTAATTTTCATTATCCAACTCATTTGTGTGCAATAGCTACAGTCATGTGAACTTGCACATTTTTCCGTAAAACCGGTGGTTTGGCTTCAGCCAATCAGATTCGAGCAAGTATGTGGACAATTTTAATACATATATTTTCTCGATGTGAATATTATTTTCATGAAAGAAAAAATATTAGATTTGTCCACACACAATCTTGGCGGCAAAGGGGGCTTTGAAACAGTTGTTATTCACGACAAGAACATGTTTTTGTAGGTTATCGCAGACGATAAGTTTATTTTTGACAATTTGTAAGCCGAAAAGTCAAAAAAGATGGAAAAATGAGATGAGAATGAAATTAGACAAGTGCTGTTGGGGGTGGGGAGGGAAAATAGGGAACCTATTTTTTGGAGTAGAGCACCTCAAGTGAAGCGTTTTTTGTAATACAACCCCTTCACAATTTTCTGAGCTATGACCCCTTGAAAATAGAATTTTCGGTTTCGGATCAAGTGCAGTTGGGGGGGGGAAATGTGGACCTATTTTTTTGAGTAGAGAACCTTGAGGGAAGCATTTTTTTAATAGAAACCCTATCCACAAATTTGGATTTTCTGAGCTATGACCCCTTGAAAATTGCATTTTCAGTGTTTTTGGAAGTGAACGTAGGCCAAAGTTCGAAGCCAAAAATGGCTATTATCTTTGTTTTTGGATAGTTTTGAGTGCGTTATGATGTTTCAAGGCGTCGTCTAGGCTTAGTTGGCAGGATTCTCTAGGCTAAGCTGGCAGGATTTTTTCTGAAAATTTCGATTTTTTATTGCCTAAGCCTGAGCCTAAGCCTAATCCTGAACCTGAGCCTAAGCCTGATACTAAGTCTAAGCCTAAGCCCATACTAAGCCTAAGCCCTAAGCCCAAGCCTAAATTGAGGCCAAGTTTAAATTTGGTCAAAAATTGGACGTTTCTGGCGAATTTGGCCAATTTTTCGGCAGGAACCCGGTGAAAGAGCCTTTGTTTTGATTCTAAAAAATTGTAAACAATAATCTGACACCATTTAGACACGATTACAACGGAAAAACAAGAGCTTCGGAAAAAAATTGGGAAAACGTCCCTCACTGAGGGTTCAGATTTCGGGGGGTCGTATCTCAGAAAATCCAAAAAATGAAATAGGGGTTCTTGAAGCAAAAATGCTTCCCCCAAGGTGCTCTACTCAAAAAAATAGGTCCACTATTTCCCCCCCAACTGCATTTAACCCGAGTTTTCAGTGTTTTTGGAAGTGAACGTAATAGGCAAAGTTAGAACAAAGTTCGAAACCAAAAATGGCTATAATCTGTGTGTTTCGACAGTTTTGAGTCCGTTATGAAGTTTTAAAGCAATGGCTGGAATTCACAACCTAACACTAACACTAACTTTTTCCTTAAAAGCTAGTGAAACACTTAAATTTGGGCTCAAAACACTTAAAATGTTAGTGTTTCAAGCCCAAATTTAAGTGTTTCACTAACTTTTAAGGGAAAAGTTAGTGTTAGTGTTAGGTTGTGAATTCCAGCCATTGTCTAGACTTAACTAGCAGGATTCTACAGGCTACGCTAGCCAGCCGCGGGGGGAAGGGTGCTATGCGAACGCGACCCAAATATTTTTATCCGAGGGGGCCCCAAATCGCTGAGTGGGGGGGGGCTCTGGCCCACCGGGCACCCCCCCCTGGCTACGCCACTGACGCTAGCGGTATTTTTTCTTAAATTTTCTAGTTTTTGGTTCCTAAGCCTGAGCCTAAGCCCAATGCTAAGCTTAAGCCTATATACATATATAAACCCTAAGCCTAAGCGTAAACTAGGGTTGGCAAGTCTCGGGTTTGCAACCGAGACCGAGACCGAGACCGAGACCAGGCAACCGAGACCACCGAAACGAGACCTACGAGACCGAGACCAGCCCTTGGGGGACCTTTTTTCAAGTTTCAATTTTAAAAATTTGAAATGCTTTGAAACGTGAAAAATTGGTAATTAAGTTACAAAAAAGTGACCATTAGGTTAAGTTGTATGAGTGTATGAGTTGCGAGAAACTTAACATTGTAACGACCGGATGCATGAGAGTAATTGACTGTGGCAATACATAGGATTATTTTTCCGCTATTCTGTCAACGTTTGGTTATTTTTAAAAGTTTCGCACACTTCGCATGCCACAGGGCGTTTTATAGTGCATTGCAAACATATATTGGCACCTTGGCACTTGGCAGTCTGACTCGGGTGCCAGCGTGGAATCGTTTGTGCTGGTGCAGTGGTGCTATGTACGTACTATCAAAAAAGTATTGAAGGGGCATCATCAGGGACCAGAAAAGTTTCTACCACTGACATATTTATGTGGAAGGAAGGTTTGATGCTCCAACCACTTCATAGCCCAGAGCATTTGAGTGACCTAGGTTTTTTTAGATACTTAATGTTTTGACATGCGTTTAAAGGTTGGGGCTCAAGAAATTCAATTAAACTGCAACCCAATTCGCGCTTAGTAAAGTTGTAAGCCCACAAATTACAAATCAGCTACGAACTTTTGGTAAATGATGGGCAGTACTTTTACTGTTTAACACATGTATGTTTGCGAGGTTCCACATACATACAAATGCAAGATGCAAGTCAGACAACCCTTCCTAGCTCAAACTTTATTTTAAAAATTCTAGCTTGATATACAAAGTTTGAACTTGAAATTAGCCAAAGTTTGCCGGTGAACTGACATTCTTCTGCAGCAGACAGGTTTTACCATTTCATGCTTGGCATTCTATTTGGAAACTTAAATTGTAAAAAATCTTCTAAAAAAATTATAAAAATTTTGGAAAATTTCAAAAACGTCAAGTCTCATCTGAAATACCGAGACCACCCTATGGCAGGTCTCGGTTTTCCAACCAGACCGAGACCGAGACCGAGACCGAGACCAGCCTAGTCTGGGTTTTTTAGAACCGACCAGACCGAGACCGAGACCGAGACCGAGACTGCCAACCCTGGCGTAAACCTAAGCTTAAGCCTAACCCTGAGCCTAAGGCTAAGCGTTAACTTAAGCCTAAGCCTGATACTTAGCCTAAACAAAGCCCATACTAGCCTACCCAGGCCTAAATTAAGGCTGTTTGAATGTGGTCAAAAATTGGACGATTCTGGTGAATTGGGCCAATTTTTCAGAAGTAACGGGGTCAAACAAAGTGCCTTTTGTTTTGATTCTAAAAATTGTTACGTTCTTTGACTATATTCAAACGGGGCCGATTTTCTTGGGTCGTAGCTCAGAATATTAACAAGTGGGCCCCAAAAGGGGCAAGGTTCCTTCCCGGTGTCTACCTTTCAGGTTTAAATGAATTGCTTCTATTTTTACTGGCCTACTGTAAGCTACATACACTGCGTCTTACTTTACTTCGTACCTAGCTTATTCTTATCAATCTAACTAGGTACGCAACTACATACGTACAAAAAAATGCTGCAGGATGTTAAGCACCCTGCTGCATCAAGCCATGGCTAAAAGTTACACTTTGATCTGAGCTGAGCAAATCAGCTCTAAGAAGCGATAAAGAGTGTTTTTCAATGGCTCTTATATATTGCCGGTGAAACATTACGGTGCCGATTTTGAAGAAATAGGTATATACATCACTACAGCACTGTACATCGATTATTGATTTTCTTGCATATACGCAGGCAAAAATCAGCAGGCAGCTCCCAAGCAACACGCAAAACATACTGGCTATGCAGCCTGCTCAGCAGCGTTAAACGCTGTGAGCCATTAATTTCAAAACAATAGTTCCTTCTCTGGAAAGAACAAAAAAAATGAAAGAGGATTTTGATGCAAAAATGCTTCCCCAAGCCGAGGTGTCTACTCAAAAAAATAGGTCCGCTATTTCCTCCAAATGCATTAAGCCCAAATACACAGCCTAACTAATACTTTTATATGTGGTAGGACAATGGCCGAAATGTGAAATGGCAATGGCCAGTGCCCAGTGGCCTAGCCTGGTGGGGGTTTTGAGCTCTGGCTAGGCCTCCCGTCAGCGGTTTCCCCCCTCAGCTGTTTTGCCCCCCCCCCCTTTAGCTGTTTGGCCCTCTCTCGGATAAAAATGTGGGTCGCGTACGCGTAGCCACCCCCCTTCCCCCTGTAAACCCCGCACGCCAGGGCACGAGACGCAGAGAGAGCAGAGACACCGCGGCGGTAAAAGACAATCACGCAATAGAATATATAGAAGGGCGCTTGGTATGATAGCGAAGGAGAAGGGAAAGGATTGGTGAGTTTCGAAAAAAAAGAAAAAAAAAAAAAGAGGAGAATAATATTGTTTAAAGATTTAAGATTAATGTAATAAAAGAGGTAATTGTAAGTGAATTACAAGATATAGATAATATATATATATATATATATATATATATATATATATATATATATATATATAAAAAAAAATTTTAAAAAAAAAAAAAACAGGTGAAAAAAAAAAGAAGAAAAAATTTTTGTATGACAAGAAGAGAGAAGACAAGAGGAAAGCAATAAGAAAAGATAGTAGTATTGATTATGTATCAATCTCTGCAAAAGGCATTCAAATTATGAATGATCGGGAAGAATAAAAAAATATTTTGAAAGAGATCTCCTATAGACAATGATTCTAGTTTTCACAACTGAACAAAGTTTCGTCATTAATTAATGGCCGAGAAAGCAATCAGAGAGCAATTATGATTTTATATATTAGCAATACACATACCAAGCCAGAGTATAGTCAACATTTTCCTTGCAAGACAGCATTCCATTGCATTCTATACTAACTCGGAATCATTTACTTAAAGGAAAAGAGAAAGCAAAGAAGAAACAAAAAAAAAAAAAAAAAAAAAGAAAGAAAAAGAAAAGAAAAAAAAAAAAAAAAACCCAAGAAAAAAAAAATTCTTTATATATATATATTCGGAGCATACCACCCACAGCAACATTATAGCTACCCCCAACTACAACCGCAAAACACCATACTAAATCAGCCAACCCACAAACAGCCAAAAAACCAACAATAAAAACCATCCCCAATCACAGCAATCTTCCATAGGAACGCAACCAACACACCTCACACCACCAAAAAACAGCAAGAGACACATACAACAATAACCACATTACACAACCAGACAGCACCAGAGGCCCCACCCCCACCCCACAAAACAAAAATCAAAATCCACAAAAAAAAGATGCAAAACACATAAAACAATAGATAGAAAATCATACAAAACACAAAACATCCACCAAACCACAAATTGCAAAAACAGAAGACATACCCCACAAAACCACCAACCCCATCGACAGTCCAGCCAACTTCAGAACCACCCAAGAAACACTCAGAAACCACAAGCACACCTTTAACCACGCAAGTTTTCAGTTTCAAGCAACCACAACACTACAAACACAACTCAAAAAAAACACCCAAGCTTTGTAGTATAGACACACACACACCAACACACAGACACAACACACACACAAAACAGAGAATAGACAAACAAAAAAAAAAAAAAAAAAAAAAAAAAAAAAAAAAAAAAAAAAAACAAACAAACACAATCAAAAATCAACAGCAAACACAAAAAAACAAAAACACCCACCCACACACACACAGCCAACACCACAAGCACAACAGATCAAAACACCACCCCCGAATACACCCACCCACACACGAGCACACACAAAACACAGCCAACCGCAGAACACAAAAAAGCAGAAGAACAAAGCAAGCCAAGCGCAAAACCAAAAACAACAAACAGGGCGATACAGAGCACAAGACACAAAAAGACAAAACAACACCACAACAAACAGAACAGGACATACACAGGAGCAAAAAGACACCACAAACCACAAACAAACAGCCCCAACACGAAAAAAAACCCCGCGCGGGGGGGGCCGCCCCCCCCCCCCCCCGAAATTTTTTCCGACTGAATTATGCTGCATGTAGTGGTGTAATACAGTGTCTGATCTGATGTTCCCATCTTGTGTTTTATTCTTCTGTCGGAAAAAATTTCTGATACGTCTCCAGTTGACCGAATTCAGCCTAAAAATTGAAAAAATCTCTATTTTTTCTTGGGTACACCACTGGCTTTTACTACAAACAGACTCAATTCATAGCGCGTGATATGGCTGCGGCTATAACAAAATAGCGTAAAGCTAAAAAAAAAGTGAAAAACTCTTCAGACCTCCGCCGCCCCCGAAATCGAAGTCTGGGACCGCCAGTGCTCGCAGTATATATATCTATATAATGCATAAGTAAAATATTTTGACCTAACAAAAACTATATACATATATACATAAAAGCTAAAACTTTTTTCAAAGCCTCGCGGAGTTGCTCTACAAAAGTACATATTAAACTTCTTTCTCTGCGTTAATAATTTTTCATGAATCGAACAATAAACGTATTTTTTAACCCCATTTTGGGGCTTGTGTAAAATTTCAGTCGGAAAAAATTTCGGGGAGGGGCGGCCTGTCCGAAAAAGTTTGTTTACAGGGGGAAGGGGGGGTGCTACGCGTACGCGACCCACATTTTTTATCCGAGAGAGGGCCCAAACAGCTAAAGGGGGGGGGGGCAAAACAGCTGAGGGGGGCAAAACCGCTGACGGGAGGCCTAGCCAGAGCTCAAAACCCCCACCAGGCTAGGCCACTGGGCACTGGCCATTGCCATTTTCACATTTCGGCCATTGTCCTACCACATATAAAAGTATTAGTTAGGCTGTGTATTTGGGCTTAAATGCATTTGGAGGGAAATAGCGGACCTATTTTTTTGAGTAGAGCACCTCGGCCCTTGGGGAAGCATTTTTGCATCAAAATCCTCTTTCATTTTTTTTTGTTCTTTCCAGAGAAGGAACTATTGTTTTGAAATTAATGGCTCACAGCGTTTAACGCTGCTGAGCAGGCTGCATAGCCAGTATGTTTTGCGTGTTGCTTGGGAGCTGCCTGCTGATTTTTGCCTGCGTATATGCAAGAAAATCAATAATCGATGTACAGTGCTGTAGTGATGTATATACCTATTTCTTCAAAATCGGCACCGTAATGTTTCACCGGCAATATATAAGAGCCATTGAAAAACACTCTTTATCGCTTCTTAGAGCTGATTTGCTCAGCTCAGATCAAAGTGTAACTTTTGAGCCAATGGCTTGATGCAGCGGGGTGCTTAACATCCTGCAGCATTTTTTTGTACGTATGTAGTTGCGTACCTAGTTAGATTAGATAAGAATAAGCTAGGTACGAAGTAAAGTAAGACGCAGTGTATGTAGCTTACAGTAGGCCAGTAAAAATAGAAGCAATTCATTTAAACCTGAAAGGTAGACACCGGGGAAGGAACCTTGCCCCTTTTGGGGCCCACTTGTTAATATTCTGAGCTACGACCCAAGAAAATCGGTCCCCGTTTGAATATAGTCAAAGAACGTTAACAATTTTTTAGAATCAAAACAAAGGCACTTTGTTTGACCCCGTTACTTCTGAAAAATTGGCCCAATTCACCAGAATCGTCCAATTTTTGACCACATTCAAACAGCCTTAATTTAGGCCTGGGCTTAGGCTTAGTATGGGGCTTTGGTTTAGGCTAAGTATCAGGCTTAGGCTTAAGTTAACGCTTAGCCTTAGGCTCAGGGTTAGGCTTAAGCTTAGGTTTACGCCAGGGTTGGCAGTCTCGGTCTCGGTCTCGGTCTCGGTCTCGGTCTCGGTCTCGTAAAAAACCCGAGACTAGGCTGGTCTCGGTCTCGGTCTCGGTCTCGGTCTCGGTTGGAAAACCGAGACCTGCCATAGGGTGGTCTCGGTATTTCAGATGAGACTTGACGTTTTTGAAATTTTCCAAAATTTTTATAATTTTTTTAGAAGATTTTTTACAATTTAAGTTTCCAAATAGAATGCCAAGCATGAAATGGTAAAACCTGTCTGCTGCAGAAGAATGTCAGTTCACCGGCAAACTTTGGCTAATTTCAAGTTCAAACTTTGTATATCAAGCTAGAATTTTTAAAATAAAGTTTGAGCTAGGAAGGGTTGTCTGACTTGCATCTTGCATTTGTATGTATGTGGAACCTCGCAAACATACATGTGTTAAACAGTAAAAGTACTGCCCATCATTTACCAAAAGTTCGTAGCTGATTTGTAATTTGTGGGCTTACAACTTTACTAAGCGCGAATTGGGTTGCAGTTTAATTGAATTTCTTGAGCCCCAACCTTTAAACGCATGTCAAAACATTAAGTATCTAAAAAACCTAGGTCACTCAAGTGCTCTGGGCTATGGAGTGGTTGGAGCATCAAACCTTCCCTCCACATAAATATGTCAGTGGTAGAAACTTTTCTGGTCCCTGATGATGCCCCTTCAGTACTTTTTTGATAGTACATAGCACCACTGCACCAGCACAAACGATTCCACGCTGGCACCCGAGTCAGACTGCCAAGTGCCAAGGTGCCAATATATGTTTGCAATGCACTATAAAACGCCCTGTGGCATGCGAAGTGTGCGAAACTTTTAAAAATAACCAAACGTTGACAGAATAGCGGAAAAATAATCCTATGTATTGCCACAGTCAATTACTCTCATGCATCCGGTCGTTACAATGTTAAGTTTCTCGCAACTCATACACTCATACAACTTAACCTAATGGTCACTTTTTTGTAACTTAATTACCAATTTTTCACGTTTCAAAGCATTTCAAATTTTTAAAATTGAAACTTGAAAAAAGGTCCCCCAAGGGCTGGTCTCGGTCTCGTAGGTCTCGTTTCGGTGGTCTCGGTTGCCTGGTCTCGGTCTCGGTCTCGTTCTCGGTGCAAACCCAGACTTGCCAACCCTAGTTTACGCTTAGGCTTAGGGTTTATATATGTATATAGGCTTAAGCTAAGCCTTGGGCTTTGGCACAGGCTTCGGAACCAAAAACTACAAATTTTACTAAAAAATAACGCTTGCGTCAGTGGCGTAGCCAGGGGGGGGGTGCCCGGTGGGCCAGAGCCCCCCCCCCACTCAGCGATTTGGGGCCCCCTCGGATAAAAATATTTGGGTAGCGTTCGCATAGCACCCTTCCCCCCGCGGCTGGCTAGCGTAGCCTGTAGAATCCTGCAGTTAAGTCCTGCCTAGCAAGAAATAAAAAAAAAAAAAAAACAAGGGAAACAAAAAATTAAGCCTAACCCAAAAACACAAAGAAACAAAAGAGGTGTTGCAATAGCTTTTAAGGAAAAAGTTAGTGTTAGGTGCTTAAAACTTCATAACGGACTCAAAACTGTCAAAACACACAGATTATAGCCATTTTTGGTTTCGAACTTTGTTCTAACTTTGCCTATTACGTTCACTTCCAAAAACACTGAAAACTCGGGTTAAATGCAGTTGGGGGGAAATAGTGGACCTATTTTTTTTAGTAGAGCACCTTGGGGGAAGCATTTTTGCTTCAAGAACCCCTATTTCATTTTTTGGATTTTCTGAGATACGACCCCCCGAAATCTGAACCCTCAGTGAGGGACGTTTTCCCAATTTTTTTCCGAAGCTCTTGTTTTTCCGTTGTAATCGTGTCTAAATGGTGTCAGATTATTGTTTACAATTTTTTAGAATCAAAACAAAGGCTCTTTCACCGGGTTCCTGCCGAAAAAATTGGCCAAATTCGCCAGAAACGTCCAATTTTTGACCAAATTCAAACTTGGCCTCAATTTAGGCTTGGGCTTAGGGCTTAGGCTTAGTATGGGGCTTAGGCTTAGACTTAGTATCAGGCTTAGGCTCAGGTTCAGGATTAGGCTTAGGCTCAGGCTTAGGCAATAAAAAATCGAAATTTTCAGAAAAAATCCTGCCAGCTTAGCCTAGAGAATCCTGCCAACTAAGCCTAGACGACGCCTTAAACATCATAACGCACTCAAAACTATCCAAAAACAAAGATAATAGCCATTTTTGGCTTCGAACTTTGGCCTACGTTCACTTCCAAAAACACTGAAAATGCAATTTTCAAGGGGTCATAGCTCAGAAAATCCAAAATTTGTGGATAGGGTTTCTATTAAAAAAATGCTTCCCTCAAGGTTCTCTACTCGAAAAAATAGGTCCACATTTCCCTCTCCCCCCCAACTGCACTTGATCCGAAACCGAAAATTCTATTTTCAAGGGGTCATAGCTCAGAAAATTGTGAAGGGGTTGTATTACAAAAAACGCTTCACTTGAGGTGCTCTACTCCAAAAAATAGGTTCCCTATTTTCCCTCCCCACCCCCAAACAGCACTTGTCTAATTTCATTCTCACTCATTTTTCCATCATTTTTCGACTTTTCGGCTTACAAATTGTCAAAAATAAACTTAGCGTCTGCGCTAACGTACAGAAACATGTTCTTGTCGTAAATACCAACTGTTTTAAAGCCTCCCTAGCCGCCAAGATTGTATGTGGACAAATCAACCATTTTTTCTTTCATGAAAATAATATTCACATCGAGAAAATATATGTATTAAAATTGTCCACATACTTGCTCGAATCTGATTGGCTGAAGCCAAACCACCGGTTTTACGGAAAAATGTGCAAGTTCACATGACTGTAGCTATTGCACACTAATGAGTTGGATAATGAAAATTAAATTTCTTGTGTAAAATTTATTGCTCGTTTTACGTAAATGATTAGTTTTTCTTTGGGACATCTTTGTTTTTGCTAAATTTGAATTTTGTAAAGTTGCTCGTTCACAACCGGTCAATATTTTTTTAAAAAACTAACGCTAGAAATAAAATCTACGCAACAGATAGCCTATAAGCTTGACAAAAAATTGACAATTTGTGCTTCATACTCAATCTGTGCACAGTTTTCCGCTAAAAATATCCGTTTAAGAACCGGTTTTCGGTTTCGAATTCAACGAAACCGGTGCAAACTGGTAGCCCAACTTGTTATTTGCAGTATGGCGGACCGAGACCTACAATTTGATAGCTCGGCGGATGAAACGGTTCAGATAATTAGAGACGTGTGGTGAAACACAAAAAAGATCAAAACATGTTGCTGAAAATTGATTTCTGTTGTATCTCAAGTTATACTGAATCGATTTGCTCAAAAATTCTGTGAACATTTACAAACTGCCGTGATACCTAGCATATTAAAAAATCAGGTTCGTTACTTTAGCTAGACGGAAAGTTATAAGCGATTAAATTTTAAAATTTCCGCATTGTGAGTGTTTGCGTCCTATTATAGGTTTGGCGCTATCGCGCCAAACCTGAT